>JAECUM010095810.1:0-41877 GCA_016617855.1 Megalonaias nervosa | reverse complement strand
TTTAAAAATACAGAAACAAATTTGTTCTGGAATGAGGAAAAACTGACAATTTCTTCAATGCGCACATTTAATTCTGTCATAATGTGGTAAAACCTTTTAGTGGATTATTTAGTGATCGGCAGTTTATTTTATTTTTAAATTCAGTGAAGTATGAACCAAACAAACTCTGAACTTAATAAATAAACTGGTCAATCTTTATAATTAAATTTTACAAATATAAATGACGTAATAGACAAAGCTTGTTTAAAATGCATTAATTATATTCATTTGGACTGTTTCTATATTAACTGTGCATGATTATACTCAAAATAGCCATCCTATGTATAATTTGCATACACCCAAACAGGAAAAATGTCTCTTTGTTGGTACCCTGACAAAAACTGGCCCATTATAGGTAAGATCATGACCTATTGTCGGTAAGATCACGACCCATTTTCGGTAAGATCCTGGCCCATTGTCGGTAGGATCATGACCCATTGTCGGTAACATCCTAGCCCATTGTCGGTAAGATCATGACCCATTGTCGGTAAGATCATGTTCCATTGTCAGCTGGATCATCATCCATTGTCGGTAAGATCATAACCCATTGTAGTTAAGATCAATGATCGATGGATAAAGAAGCAAATGATTCACCTGCAAAATCATTCGTTTCATTCGATGTCGAAAAGTGCGAGTATTTGGGACAATATTCAATCAGCTAGTGGTGTGAATATGTTCTGTTCCATTATATCTTTTTACTTTGTCTTTTATTTACATGGATTTCTCAGCTGTTCACTTTGCATGTCGAGTTAATCGACTGTTTACTCACTTTACAACGAGTGCCTATTCCTTACTACAGCGAAAGTTGAATTAGAGGACTAAACATGCCATATAGGACGTTAGGCTCATTCATTTCATTGTGTAAAGAATCGGCGTACACCAGTAGATAGTATCACCCTTGTATCATTTTGTACACTTAATCTGTGTGTACCATTACATAGTATTACCCAGTCCTATAGTGTACACTTAGTTTACGTACACCAGTATACAGTACTACCCAGTCCTACATTGTACACTTAGTTTGCGTACAAAAGTATATAACATTGTCCAGTCCTATTTTTTACACTTAGGCTGCGTACACCAGTATATATTATTACCCAGTCCTATTTTGTACACTTAGTCTGCGTACACCAGTATATAGTATTACCCAGTCCTTATTTGCAACTTGATCTGCGTACACCAGTATATATTATTACCCAGTCCTATTTTGTACACTTAGTCTGCGTACACCAGTATATATTATTACCCAGTCCTATTTTGTACACTTAGTCTGCGTACACCAGTATATATTATTACCCAGTCCTATTTTGTACACTTAGTCTGCGTACACCAGTATATAGTATTAGATTCTTAATGACAACTCCTTGGGGTTTTTTTTGGGGGGGGGGTTGGGGGAGGGGGAGTTCAAAGTATTCTTCTTAAATATGGGTGCTGGACCTTTGACTGGGAAAATTACATGTTCTTTGTTCTTGCGAGCTTTTCCAACAGGTATTATTCCCCCAACTCTATGTAATAAAAAATTGCATTTTAAAAAGAACATCCATGTTTTAGAATAAGGCAATATAAAAGTTATGGGCATTCATTTCTTGTGAAAAAAGACAAAGACATGAAAACGTACAGAGATGTACTTCATTCTGCTCGAATATCTTCTTCCATTTCCCTTAATTGTGGAATAATAAATCATGTACTAAAACCTTGTGGGAAATTATCGATTTCCACATACTGTCCAAACGAATTCATACTCCAACAAAAATGGAATATATGGACTGCGTCCTGGAGAAATGTAATGACTTTCTCATCCCAAAGGGGTATTCTAATATATTTACTACTTTAGTGAGCAGTTAGTCCCAGTAGTCCTTTTGAATGACTTATTTCCGATGACGAACTGTGTGGCGGAATGGGACAATATACTTAAAGAGCATTTCGCAACATATAATTGAATTCATGCATATACGAATAAGGATTATTATTGATGTTTCGATATTAATCGGTAACTAATTCTGCAAGAAGGATGCATTTACAAGAGGTGCTTTTGCTACTGTTTGCGGCTGTTTCGTCATTATTTGCGGTAGTTCAGATATTGTATACAGTAGTTTTGACACATGCGGTAGTTTAGACATTGTATACAGTAGTTTTGACACATACGAAGTTTAGACATATGCGGTAGTTTTGACACATGCCGTAGTGTAGACATTATGCAGTAGATTTTTCATTATGTACTGTGGTTGTATCATTATATGTGGTTCCTACTCTAATACATGCCGTGCATTGTCCTTTATATTCGAAGCTTATACTTTTACTTTATTTTCCTTGGTTACAAGTATAGCTTTATGGCCGTTGCTTATTTCGTTGTATGCATATACGTTACTTTCTTTGTGATAATCACGAAGTAATTCTGAGTACCACCAACATTGGATATAGTGAAAAAGGGAATGAAGGTCTCACACCTATTTTCGGTTTTACTATTTGTTGTTATATACGTCTTCTTGTCTATTTTAAAATACATACAAAGATTACAATAGGCGATACATATCCGTAGTTGTAGATTGTAGATGTATCAAAGGCAAATATTTCCAACGGTCCTATATATTTTCCCGTCCTTCATTCATGTAAAATTATTTCTCGCTCCCACACGACTTCGGGTCACCGGAGTTCGTTGACAGAGACCGCATTAAGACATATTGGACGAAATGAGATTTCAAATGTTTAATTTAACTAATGCCACCATATTTGTGACTCGGTAGTTAGTATTAGCCGTTCAAGCCAGGGCCACTGTTCGCATGCTGGCATTTAAAAAGGTAAAAAATAACTTTTTCTGGCAGCATTCTCACATACCCACATTGGCCGAGCCCGAGACTCGAACCAACGTGGATAGAGTTGAGATGGCAGTGATCGATAAAGGTGAGCGCTTTAGAACACTCGACTACCCGGGGGCCCCCTATTATTAGTAGGAAACCCCGTCAAGGATTCTGAGACGGCAAAGGCAGTGTAAATAAAAACTGGTTACTGTAATATGTACATGTAGCAGAATGAAGCCCTGTTGGGACTGGATTAAGCTAAACCAAAGCAATTTCGTGAATGAGATGCTGGGTTATAATGCAATTAAACGCTGAATGAATCTGACACCATACTCGTGCGCATAAAGCCCAACAATGGCTTTAACAGAATCTTTCGCACCAAGTTCAGTAACTGATATTATGAAATGATATCGTTCCAAAATGGAACTAATCAGAACATGTAACTTCAACGAGTAATGAATCAAGAATCAAAATATAAAAATTATTATTAATATGACTGATATATGGATCTATCACCATGGATGATCACTGTATAGAACTTATACTTAACTATGAATAATGTATGATCTGTCATTAAGGGTATCAAAGTATAATATTTGTAACAAAAAATATATGAATAATGTATGTTTCATCCACATGTAGGGTGTGTGTATTATTGATTTTCACTCATATAGCGATATTGAATGACTGATTTTACTCAGAGTGATATTCAATTATTGGTTTCACTCATATAGTGATATTGAATAATATTGATTCAACAATGGAACATATATAATTCGTGGTGTCCAGTTGACGATCAAGAAGTATTTCCGGTTCCACAGCTCTCGTTGAATGGTCAAGCAGCCACCAAGCATGGTCCGCCCCTCCCAGTCTGTTGAAGGATCCATCGAGAGCCTCCTTATTCTTTGCAGACCGTTCTGGTCCCTCATTGCGAGTGAACCAATACCGTCCTCCGAGCCAACGTCACCATTGAGAGCAGCCTATGGGAGACACGAAACTCCTCAGAGTCAATGGAAAACTATACTATATGAAAGTCTTCCTTGCAATATTTAAAAATAAGAAAATAAAAATCTCTTTTGTGAAACAGCCTGAAACAAGTATTTTAAAATATCACCAATATATAAATTTGATAATTTTATCGAAATATCTTGACAAAATGCATGATATTTTTAAATTTAATTTTGATAATTTTATCATCATTATTTGTAAGATTTTTCTTGCAGTCAATATGAGTGTGACATCAATTAATAATAATAATAATAATATATGGACACAATAAATGATCGATTTCTACACCTTGGCCCAATTTTTACATTCCAATCTTACGTCACGTGTCCTTTATTTCAGGGCACGAATCATGAACGAACTTCCTAAAATAAGCAAACTTCGATACGCACAGGAAAGCGGTAGCTTGAAAAAATTATAATGCAAACGTTAAAGCTCACGTTAAGGTACGAATCGTGGCAGCTGGAGGACACAATACAGGCTGTCAAAAATCAATGATAGCAAGACGATAAGAGAGATCAATCATTTTGAAACGACCCCACCATGCAAACATAATGCTCGCTTCGTTCCTAATGATCAAAGCAACACTCGAACGGGACATATATTCCTACCACAGAGAAAGCTATTACCAGCTATTTTACGCTCGTTCTTTCAGTACTGTACACAATGTATGATGTTGGACTGCTCCTGTTTTACCAACACAAATCTAATATTGTGCTGTTTTAGCTGAGGCACAGACTCGAGACGTTGGCCAGTCATTCATTTTTAAGTTTAACCCTTTTGCAGTTCAGTATCTACCCCCTGGTTAGTGCCCATTCATCCCTATGTAGACAGCTAACCTTACGATTACGCTTAAGACACGACGGGCGCCAGTGATCAAATTGCCCAAAACTATTTCAAGAACATTAATCCATCTGTGCCTGCTGACCAAGCCCCATGCAGCAACTTACGTTACCTAGCTGAAATTAGCTGTGACAGATCACCTCCACCTCACTGCAATACAAGCCAGGGATTGTCAACTTCATCGTTGCCTACAAAACTCAATTGCGCATTAGCCCCAATCAGCAGTACACCAGCCCCTCTCAATCGCCCAGTTCGATCACGTCAGGAGCTCCAAAAATAAATATAAAGATAGCCTTATATAGCTCAAGCAAGAGATACTCTGTTGTCTTGAAGTCAACGCCGAGTCCTTTACGTGATATATAACTTCGCATAATAATTCCAGGATATCAGTGGGAAGCGATGAAAGATTTGAACCAGATAACCCCACCCCACCCGCGAATAAAACGCAGACTTGGTTAGTGAACACAAACTTGTTGACGTGTGCGATAGTCCATTCACTGAATCAAATGAACACGAATACAAATGTCGATGACAATAGATCACAATTTACAACAAAAGTGAGACTGAGATAAATCAAATTCTTCTTGCGATCGAAATTATTTACAAATTAAACATGATCCAATACAAGAAAGAATGTCCTCCCCAGTCTGTGGAAATACGATCTCATCAGAAAAGTAATTTAAACTAAATTTGCAAAGTTCATGTCCAAATACAAACCAAACATCTCATAATCAAACAGATAAAGATTTTCAAAAGGCTCGGGAAAACTTTATTGGTACATGCAGAAAACGCACCGCAAGTTACTTTCTTGATGGCATAGATGTCTCCTCCACGAAAGCGGAAATCTATACATATTTCAGAAACCAGAGCGTACTAATAAACTCAGTCGTAGTATATCGAAGTAAATTCAGCCTTTTGTAAGCATGTGTAAATGTAAAATCAGAGTATGCACAAGAGTTGAATCAAAGCAATTTACACGGTCCACATGAATGTTTACGAGTCACTGGAAATTTCAGTCTCAAAGGTCAAACAGTAGAAACAATTACAATAGAAATCAAGCGAAAGGTCCATTCCTTTTTTATCTACGAGAATACCCAAAACAATCAAAACTCTTTATGTCTATTCCTTTCCATAGATATTATTTGTGTGAATTAACTAGTTACCAAGACTAATACATTGGAAAGTACGAGTCATTATGTCATCAACCAGTTGTCTAGCAACGTATTTAACCTGTATGACTGTAATATCGTATTCATAAATGAACACAAGCTTCAACCCCCAATGCCTCATTTATGGATTCAAGAAATAAGAAATACAGTAGTTTTTCTTATTCTGTAACTATGTCTGATCCCATTTTGAAGTTACTTGTGGAAAAGCAGGTGTTTCGCTGGTGTATCGAAATGAACTTCAAGCCATAATTGAGCCCATGGATTATATAAATGAAAAGGAAGTAGGAGCGAAACCTTACAATGTACTTTACAAAATCCATATGCGTATTTTGTGCAGTTATGCCTTCATAAAATGATACTAATGTAATAACTGTAGCTCATTATATAACTCTTGAGCAACCATTTCCAAGTGCAATGATTATAAAGACCTTGGAGGATGGAATCGGATTCAATATATCAATATTAGAAGCAGGGAGGGTGGACCCTACAACTTGTTAAGACCTTATTTTTGAAATTTAAGGGTTCCTACGAAGGCTGAAAAAAACGTTTTTGGCTTAACAGTAAAAACTTCTCTAATTGACCAGATTTTTTCTGATTTTTTCACAATCTGGTCACTACGCGTATGTCGTCCACCCTCCCTGCTGCTATAAATTAAACAGCTATTACAGATATTATCAATAATGAGTATTGGAGAATCACACTCAGCTAAATTATCTCGAGAGCGACTAGAGGCAATTAAAAAATATCTACCTGTTCGTGATTCTATTAAGCAACAACTACAATCGCGTCAGAATCTCAAGTTGAATTTGAAGAGGATACAAAAAAATTATTTAAACCTATCACTGAGACCACTAAAGGTATTCAACCTGTGTTAGAGAAAACCGCTGAAGCAATTGGAAA
Organism: Megalonaias nervosa; assembly: GCA_016617855.1. NCBI lineage: Eukaryota > Metazoa > Mollusca > Bivalvia > Unionida > Unionidae > Megalonaias > Megalonaias nervosa. The sequence goes on along the minus strand of JAECUM010095810.1, from coordinate 35,123 downwards.
AATAGCAGAAAGAACTGGAAAAATAGCAAGAAGAACTAAGAAAACAAAAGAAATTTTACGTAAACTTCCAGCCGAAATAGCTGCTGCGATGCCAGTCCCGGAAATACCTGAGGATGAAGATCAACCTGAAGGTGCTGAAGCAGAAGGTGCTGAAATAGGTGATACAAAGGAACGTCTACCAGAACAAGAAGAAAGAATTAATATAAATGACAAATTTATCGAAGATGTTATTGATAATGTTAAAAATATTAAAGGTTCAGAAAATTTAGCTATGCTTGCTGTGAAAAGTTTCAATGATCGAAAACGGTATTTAAAACCTGAATATGCTGATAAACCTATAAGTCGTGAAAATTGGTACAAATGGATATTTCGCATATACTATGACGTTGATCAGACTAGAAATAGTGATCCAAAATATATTGAGTATGCTCATATAATAGATAATTATACTACTTTCATACAATTACTGCCAGAACAACAACGACAAATACAACAACAATATCAACAACAACAATATCAACAACAACAACAAGAACGACAACAACGAGAACAAGAACGACAAGAAAAAATGAAACAATTACAAGCACCACCAAAATCACGAATACCAATTCTATCTCCAAAATCACAAACACGGCAACAACCAATCCAAACAAAAATTGAGGAAGAAGAAGAATATTGGCCGTCAGACACCTCTCCTGGCGCAACTGGAAGTGGTCTAGGAAGTGGTTTTATTACTTGTCCCAATAATATCCTTGCTGATGTCGATCGACTAGAAATTCTCATTGGAGGAAAACGAGCTGGTAATAATTCATCAGAAATCATTAATGAAGCAGCTGATATTTGCAAACGATTATTTACAGGCGGTATCATGGATATTAATGTATATCGGTCTCTCAATAATGAAATCGTCGATGATTATCATAGTGACTAAATATGTAATTAGTTATAAAGTCACTTAATAATAATATGATCATACACAATACTCGTGGACCTACCATGGTCAGGGTAATAAACTCTCGATTACCAGTATACAAAACGACCTACGGAGATGGACTAGGTGATGTTGTTCAGGGTCTGTTTAGAAGAATAGCCCCAAAAGCAATACCGATTGCAAAGCAGCTAGGAATGAAAGCTATTGATGTTGTTCGTGAAAAAGGTATAGGCGCTGTTGGTAATATTGCTAGCAAAGCATTCTCGGCGATCAAAGATAGACTATTACGATTAATACGCAGACCACAACCCGTCCGACCTCAACCTGTGAAATTACCTAGCACTGAAGTAATGCCTGCAAATATTAGTAAAATAATAAATCAAGCCGCTAATCAAAAATTAGCGGAGTTGGCTGATATACCAATGTCGGAAAAGGAAAAAAATATAACCGCTAGTCTGATAGCAGGAAGTGGTTTCACTTCTCGAAGTGGTCTTCGTGTTAGACGAAGACGATAATAATAAAGATGTTTAAGCGCATATCTGACCCCGCGTTTGACATGGATGCACCAGTTCTCAAAGATGAGTCTGTGCGCGATTATCAGTATTATTCTTACGATGCACGAGAGCCAAATCAGCGTGGACGAATTGAACTACAGGTTCAGGATACAAGTAGATATTTCTTACCCGCTGAGGCATTTATTGAAGTAGAAGGTAGAATTTTACAAGCAGATGGTACAGGGGTTGCAATTGGAAATATACCTGGTTTTGTTAACAACGGTATTATGGTGTTATTCAAAAGCGGCACATGCATGATTGATGGGAGAGATATTGAATCAATTCAGAATGATGTTGATGTTGCCACGACGATATTGGGTCTTGTAAGATACAGTGACGATTACTCAAGATCAGCTGGACCATCAATGATGTTTGCAAAGGATACTTCTGATCATCCAGAAAGTATAAACGTAAATATTGGTAATGTGAGAGCTGCAGGAGGAGCTGCTGATGGTCCTGCAGTATTATCAATGAATGAAAATTTCAATATAGGATTCGCATCACGTCGAGCAATGTTAAATGATGAAGAAGAATTTTCGTGTGCGATTCCACTATCACATATTTTTGGGTTTTGTAGAAATGTCAGAAAGGTCATTTTCGGAGCCAAGCATACAGTTGTACTTGTTAGAAAAGACAACGACAATGATGCAATCTGGCGACGTGATGCAGATGGTGCGTGTATAGTAAGACTAACAAAACTTTCGTTGTGGATGCCAGTAATGACTCCAACAATTCCTGAAGAAGAACGTTTACTTAGTTTTATGAGTCAAGGTGGTAAATCGATGTTATCATGGTTGACGATGACTACAGATAGTATTTCAAGTGAAGTTGTTGGTTTATTCACATGGCATATAGCATCACAGCAGGGTGTTTCTGCACCGCGACATATATTTATTGCATTTCAGGAAAATGCACGAGAAAACACACAAACACGAAATCCAATGGTGTTTGACACGCTTGGAGTTAGTGAAGTTTCTTTAAGAATAAATGGGCATCAAGAACCATCCGAGGATATATTACTGAGTTTCGATCAAAATCATGTAGCACGTGCATATCATCGATTAATGACGTTTATGGGTCGTGATCAAAATGTTGATTCTGGTTTACAGATATCTCAGCGGGATTTTACAACACTGTATCCGATTTATTACTTCTCACTAGAACACTTAGATTTGTTCAGACAATCAGTAGTTGATATACATTTTCGAGCTCGTGTAGCACGGTCACCACCAAGATCACCCGGTCCACCAGTTATTCCTGGTGGTTATAGAGCAATCGCTATTATACTCAGCGATAAATCGATGTTACTCGAAGGTGTTGGTGGTCGCATGAGAGTTATTGATGCCCCAGTAGAAAATATGTAAAATATTTTCTAAACATGTAATTAGATCGTTCATAATATTAATAATGTCATATCATCTCGTTAGTGTGAGTCTGACTCCTGGTCAGATTAAAAGGCTGCAATCAGCATCAAAAAATAACTGTGGAATAAAAATATCGCTAAAGCGAGAACAAATGACCGGTGCAAATAAACTATCGTTGACCGAGCGTCAGTTCAAAAACTTCAATGAAGCTAAAATATCAAATAAAGGCGTCAAACTTAATCTTTCTGCGGGCGCCATCAAAAACATCGCTAAATCGGGTGGTATATTTCCACTTCTCGCAGCTATACCAGCTTTAATAGCCGCTGCAGCCCCAGTTGTTGTAAAAGCAGCTGCATTAGCCGCTGTTGGAACAGCTGCTGGAATGGCGTTAAAGAAAGCAACCGGACAAGGAATCAAAAAAAAGGGAAGCGGTTTAAGACTACCAGGAACCCCGTATTCGTGGTACGGAAAGGGTCTAAGACTACCAGGAACCCCGTATTCGTGGTACGGAAAGGGTCTAAGACTTCCCGGGACAGTTTACTAATATCACCCATGTCCAATTTTGATTTACTTAATGCTGCTAAGCAATTAAAAATAAAAAATTTCAGAGGTGTTTTTATGCGCTATCAATTACCAAAAAAACCAAACAATATTGAAACCGGTATCATTAATCTCGATAAAAACTCTGGCCCAGGCACGCACTGGGTCGGATATGCAATTGATCCACGTGGAATTATTTATTTCGATTCGTATGGATTAGCACCACCAAAAGAATTTTTAAAGTACGTTACCGGCGATATTCCAATCTGGTATTCAACGCTACCAACACAAACATTAACTGATCCCCCAATATGCGGTCGTGAAACCCTCGCTGTGCTTGATGCTGTATCAAAATCAACAGCGCCACCTCATAAAGTCGTGCACGCGTTCACTACACTACGTCATAACACTTAAACAGATATCAGTAAATATAATGGTAGATATTTATGGAAGATCTACTCGCAAAGATAAGAAGGTCGATTTATCTAAATATGCAACTCTTGATCAGCTCAGAAATGAAATCGATGATTTATTAAATATCACAAGTGTGGATCAAAATGAAGTCGTCGTTTTTCAGGACAAACAAGGACGATTAAAAACGAGTAACATACAACTACTAGATGTACTTATACGAATTCCCAACGCGGTTGTTAATAATATCGTTACTTTCATTGATCAAGGTAAAATACAGGATTCCAGTAAATCGGTTAACGATTATGTTAAGAAAACTGGTGATGTATTTACCGGTGACATTATTATGTCAAGAAGAAAAATTACATATCTTGGAGATCCAATCGCAGGTACAGACGCAGCAACAAAAAAATACGTCGATGATCAAGAATCCAAGTACGTGTCAGTGCGCGGTGGTATAATGCGTGCATTTCTCGACATGAACAACAACGGTATTAATAATCTCAGAACACCAGAAACAGATTTTGACGCTGCAACTAAAAAATACGTCGACGATAAGGAAATTCCAATAACGACTTCGTTAACGACGATCAATGATGGAATTGCTACATTTAGAGCTGATTATATTAATCATGTACAAACATTTCTAAATTTTCGTACAAATGTAAACAGATCTATTAATGACTTTTTTGGAAGTCCACCAGTCGTTGACATAAAACTTACCGACATTAAGATGAAAATCAACGATATTGTTAGTGGAATTCCTAATATCATTGAAAAAACGAATCTTATTAAAATTCCTCACAAGCAGATCTTCAACGTAGTATACACAGTAGCATCAGGATTAGGAGTATGGACACTGCAAGATAATAATCTCAAACACACCGCAGAAGTCACTGGTGTATACAGACTGTCCGTATTTAATAGTGCAAAATTCAGTATATTTACTACATTTCCACGGCGTTATTCAAACGATACTTTTTCTGGAGTTGTATCCGTTATAATAAATAAAGATGCGGAAGAAACATTTCTGCTGGAAGCATCTGATAAAAAATTAATCAGAGCGTTATACTGGTGGTGCTTGGAATTTGTATGTGAAACTCCTCAATTAGTTATCTAGATAAATATAATGAATCAAGAGTCATTTATCGATGTTCAACGTCACAGATACGCTCAAGTATGTGAGTGTCAAACTAAACTAAAAAATATCATCGACGATTACACGATAAAGGTAAAAAAAAATATCGGCGACGTATGGTTGTTATTGATATAATGGTATACTCGGTTTCTGCTGTTATTGCTGAAACTGGATTATTACTATCAACAATAATGATGACAGCGCCTGCAGTTGTAACAATTATAGTTTCAACGGCAACAACATGCGCAGGTATTTTCAGTATTATCGCTAAGAAAATATCTACGTGTACAAATGATAAACTAAATGAGTATATAATGAAATTGCACACAGCAACAACCGCCTACACTAAATTATGCTCGTTTCTTTCATCGTATCTCAGTGATGGTAAAATATCCGATGAGGAGTTCGTAACGATAACGAAAACCTACGATGAAGCATTCATAATCGCTAGTGACAATAACGGAAAGATGGAGAATTAAATAATAACGATAATAATAATGTCATCGTTAGAATTACTTCAGCAGATCGTAGCTAATACAACGCCGTCAAAAACTACTATGATATCATTAAGTTCAACCGATCCTGAATTTAGCTTTAATTTTCCAACTGCAATTCCAGCAAAGGAAATAGCGCTAGCACAATTACGAGTTTATCATAGCTGGCCAAATATCAGGTCAAAACCATTTGGTGGACAACCAGCAAATAATTCACTGGTATTTGCGAATAAGAATAAACCGGATGGAACACCTGATTGGCAAGTTGTTGGAATTACAACGGGTAGTTATCAAATAGAACAGATTGCTGATGAGTTCCAACGCAGAATTAAATCTATCACAGGAAAAGAATCTAAAATAGCGATCACTGTTTACGAACCAACACTATCAGCGGTTATTGAAATAAATTCTCCTGATTACCTCGTAGATATTTATCAGAGTTCGATTAGATCTGTGTTAGGATGGCCTGAAGTCGCACCTGTTTATAATCGAGTTTCAGAACCAACTAAAAATGAGTTTAAAACGAGTGAAGAAAAATTCATTAAAGATCCAGAATATCGAGGAAAAGATCCATGGAAATTAATATTTGAACATGATCCATATCATCATATACATTACTTTACCGATTTTGATGGTAAAAGTATTCCCAGGATATCTAGATCAGCATTTGATTTCGTCGTAGAAACCAGGACGCGGAATCGACAGATTGTTGATGAAAAATTCTTTAAAGAATTTTTAGGTACTCTTAAGCCTGAATACGGTAAAATATTTAATGATTTAAGAAGTTTACTTATTTCATTATCTCAACATTATGATCATAATGTCAAGCAGCAAATAATCGAGTCAATAAAACACTTAAATGGTATCTTACTCGATTTATACATCGCCAATCGAAGTATTATAAACGTTGCAACTAATCTTAATGAACAGGTTTACACTAATCAAGAGCGTAAACAGTTATTTCTTGATCATTATAAAATAACAGAAAAAAATTTACAAACATTTATTATACCAGATTTAAATAACGCTGAAATGAAGAAATCATTAAATGATCTTATTGAAGAATATTATCCGGGAGTAATTGAATCGTGGAGACAAATAGCCCCACCACCGGTTATACTAAAACACAATAATAATCCCTTTGGTACCGGACGTCATATATCGCCAGGCATTGTAAATATAACATCAGTTATTGCAGTCAATCTGGTGTGCGATGTTATTGAAGGTAGCTATCAGATAGATCTTTCTAAGTCTAGCCAGGCCCAGCAAGGGTACATATTATTCAGTTTTAGTCCGTTGGCCCCTCCCGGTTGGTTAATTGTATCAGAACCAATTAACCCCGTGTACCTGCGAGTTCATAATCCGTTATTATCAAGGATACACTTTAAACTTACAGACCAAAACAATCGTATTCTGGACACAAGAAATGAAGAACTAAATATAAACCTGTATGTACGCTCATAGAGCGTTATCATAATGCGTTTTTATCATAACAAAAAAAAAATATCCGGATGTATAGTGCTTGTCTATAATACTGTATTCTTTGTTTACATAAAATCCGCGCACAGTGCGCAATCGAAATCTATTATCTAGAAGGCTGTGGCTGCATATTGATTATTCCATAACGGCTGTTACCGAGTAAAGTTATTTTAAGAACATCCGCTATGACTAAATCAATTTCCTTGATTACGGCTTACGCACAGTGTTAATGTAGAATTATATATATTTTTTGGAAACTAGAAATCTTATTTTACACAGAAAACTGTGGTTTTTGTTACTGTAGTTTTTAGGAAATAGGTTATTGGTAAACACATACTAACTTTTTTAGTATGTATTTATAACAAGGTCCGATAGCTCAATTGATAGCGCGTAGAAACTCTCGTCCTGGCGCCCATGGTTCGAAACCCGAGAAAGACAAATTGTCTGCGGCAGGCGATTTTAGGCCAAGATTTATAATCTATTGGGGCCTTGGCCGAGCCCTAGTCTATTTGTGAATAGAAATTAGTATACCTACCCGCGTGTCAACACGTAGTAGGTGTCAGTTTTGCACCCTACGGATTTGATATTTGGGGGTGGGTGTGCTGGTTTCTATTCACAGGTAGAGAAAAGGCTATCATCTTCATTGTATATAATCATTATCTTCATTGTATATAACCATTATCTTCATTGTATATAACCATTATCACCTTCATTGTATATAACCATTATCATATATAACCATTATCATCATTGTATATAATCATAATCATCTTCATTGTATATAACCACTATCTTCATTGTATATAACCATTATCATCATTGTATATAACCATTATCATCATTGTATATAACCATATATCACACAAAAACAGCTCCCTGACAAAAAAAAGTCATGGGAGCTAATATTTTTTTTTATATTAAATAAACACTTATTATATAATGAATTTTGAAAATATCAATATCATTGTTTCTGCGATTAAAAAATTACAATATAACGGTATCAATGTATCTGAAAATCTTAATGCTGAAAAGATTCTATGTGATTTTGACTCATTACAATAACGAAAGAACGAGAACAGATTTACGCTATCCGCTGATTATAAATTCATGAAAGTTATCCAGCAAGGAATGTTAAAATCACTGGCAACTGTCACTGATGATCAGGTAAAATTGTTTGTGCCTCTCTCAAACGCTATTGACAAAATCAAACTAGAATTATCTCATGAATACGAACAGAGAAAGATTATGAACTTTCGTATAAGACAATTAAGAGAGCATTGTGAAAATACGAGTGAAAATACGAGTGAAAATGACAGCGACAATGATGGACCATTGACTGTGATAATAGCTAAACAAAAACCTTGGCAAAATTGACAGTAAAACTATCTGTTTTTTGTTAGGAAGACAGAATTAGATATATTCAAATACTGATTATATGTTTTTGAAAATGCAGATTTGTATGTTTTATTTGCGACAGGTTGTACCGATTGTGGATGTGTATCAAAATATCTGGCAGCTGCATTCATTGATGGGAAAGTTATTGATGGTCTGTTTCTGTATTTATGGATTTAATAGCTCTCTTTACGAATACTTTGCACCTTCCAGTATTTCCACATGCAGAATTCTGACTCTGTGTTATAATTTGCAGATTAGATAAATTATTATTCTGGGGATTCCCATCAATATGATCAACTACAAGTCCATTTTCAACTACTCCACGAAAACATTCAAAGATGAACCTATGTGAGAAATAATTTTTACTTCTACCAAAATTGAATCTAAAATAACCAAATTTATCAACATTACCGACTGGTTTTTTCAATCTTCAGTTCCTGATAGTGCCATCACGAGACGCTTCATAATTTTTGATGATCGGATGCGCTACAAATTCGTTTTGCTCCATTTATATATATAATACTATTTGTTTAAATCATTGTTTTTTTGAAAATCTAGCCAGATAATCTTCTTCGGTTTTTATAGGAGAGTCAGTGTTATATTTTTTATCGTAATATCGTTTCAGCTCTCTGTATTTTTTACCACCGCATTGCGCACACAGTTGAGTCTTTCCTCGCACTCCAGCACTACACATAATACACGGTTTTGGTCCTAGACTCCCATTTCTGACGCATTGCATATGATAACTACAGTATTCATTCACGCATGTTCTGTTACACGGAGACGTATAACCGATTTTTAACCAGTGGCATTGATTTGGTTGCATCATATACAAAAGATTAATATTCAATTAAATATATATTTGCCTTAATTATAATATGGAAGAATTATCCGTGATTGAACCCTACGCAACCAGATTCGATCTTGACAGACTACCCGAGTATAAACTTAGTATTTCGATGCAAGATCTAGCTTTAACGAATGCGGATATAACTAAACGTATCCGTGAGGCTAAGAAGGAATTTCGTGACGATGGTGCAGTTCATGCATGGTCAACATTCAGAGTTGAAAATGTTTCTAATACGATGAATGACAAACGAGGAAGAGTAATCATTAACCAAAAAAAAAAAAAAAAATAATTTATTTTAATAAAATTTATTGTAAATACGGAAGAAGATATTTGGATTATTCGTGACAAGCGCGATCCCATCCGCGTGCAGTCAGGAAATAATATCTTCTTGAGCAATAAATCTAAACCAGGAATACTAACTGGTATAGATAAACCGTATTATGAGCGATCGTACCCTGTAACTGCGGTTGTCTATGGAATATTTCTGCTGAATAATAAACCTGATGTTGGGGATCTCAAACCGATGAAACTGTCATCGCTGACTTCGTCAAGGAGGATAAATTGCGTAGCTGAGCGAGTTACAGAACACTTTACAAACGCGATACGTGGTAATGGTTTAACTGATTTAAGACGTAAAAAAATAAATGCATGGGCAGAGTCGGTTAAAGATACCGGAGCGTCTATCAGCGACGTTGCTGAGCTAGAGAAAAAATTAAGATTTCCAATAGCAGTAAAATCATTAACCGGAGAGATTTTGTACAAACCGAAATATATAAAAAATGGAACTCCGATAGATATTATTGATCATAACGCGCACGCATGGACTGCTGCAGTAACAATATTTCCACGAGATAGAACGGTTAAATTTTATGACGGTGATATCTTTGATTTTATCAAGAATATTAGTAAAACTGATCCTGTTTCTGTTTGGTTATTTCAGAGTTCGGAATATAATCATTACGATCAATTTGTACGACCTAATGGTGATATTTATCGTACAAAACCTCTCCATGAGGAAATGGAACATCTTGCGCAACGCCTTTGGCGTGAATATACCTCTGATGATGTCATAGTTAGACAATTATTGAATAACTGTTTTACTGTTCCGTCAGTCGCTGCTCATTTCGCTCAGGAGAAAAATTCATGGAAAACGACACGATCGGAATTTCTTGAAGATGTCAAGAAAAGTTGTATAGAATATGGGCACATTGGATTATGGAACACCAAATACAGCCATAGTGATGTTATCTCGGTTGATATGGTAGCGTGTTATCCTGGGAGTTTTCTTGGATATGGAGAATGTTCTAAATACTTTAAGAGATTCGGACATCCTACACATGACATGACCAGGGTTGCAATAAACGGACCCTTACCAGATTTTGACTTAACAGGATTTGCTCACGTAGAATCATTCGAGTTTAGAGAAGATCTCCATGCGATTACTTATATTTGGTTCGGAAAACATTTTTCAGAGCGACGTTGGGTTCCGATAGTACTATTGCGATATATGCTTGATGCTGGATTTTAATATCGTTGAGAGTAACTGAAGCGATTATATCGTATAGTTCACAGAAGCAAGTTTGGTTACCAGAACCGGACAGATTTAATATCGATGATACCAGGAAAGAATTCCCTGATATTGATGAAGATCATATCATTAAAATAAGTAAATGCAGGAACGAGTATGATGAGAAACTTGTAAAAGATCTTGGTAGAAAGATAATCGGTAAGTTTACTCAAGGTGGTTCACATGATCATAAACGAACGTGTACAAGATTGCTTATGGACGATGCTGAACTAGATTTTATAATCGCTGATACAACGGAGAAAAACACATTTATAAACCGATGTAATGCTTATTTATCAGATGGAACAAAACTAGGTACCATTGTGAGCTATCTTGATGGCGAGTCACCGCAGTTTACTCATTTAAGATCTTCGATGCTAGCGTACGTTTCGATAAATCTACTATCGATGATAAATAGATTTCCTCGTTACGCTGTCAGAGTCGCTACGGATTCATTTTATGTACACAAAAAATATAAAGATTTATTAAACTCGGTAATGGTGAATGGGGTACATGGAGGATAAAACAAGAAAATATACTTAGTTATTCTGAATCTGCCGATGTTGAAATCAAGGAAATATATTACAAAAATAATAATCAAATATCAAAGTCATCTGCACCATCTGTGTACGATCCTGTATCTAGACATAAAACCGTTTATCTTAATGGGTGTGGTGGTTCAGGTAAAACAACTCGTGCGATTAACTTATTTATAAATAATAACTCAGATATAATTGTTTTGACACCTACACATAAACTTGCTAGAGAAATAAAGCAACGAGGAGTAAAATCATGTACATATCACAGTTTCTTTAGATGGTGCGGAGATACATGGACCCCATCGCGGATGGGTGAGAAATATATACCTAAGTATATTATTTGGGACGAGATATGCACGGTGTCGTTAGAAACACTAAAAACATTTTTTGATTGGTTGTTATTGAAGAATACTGCTGTGATTATGTGTGGCGATCATGGTCAACCACCACCCTTTGTTGGACAGTCTCCACATGAATGGCTAAAGAATAATGTAGATTATTATGAAGAAATAAATGATGACCATAGAGCTATTGATGAACCGCTAAAAGAGCTTAAAAGATTAATCAGACTCAGCCAGATCAAATACAATGCGAGATTCTGCGTAAAGTAATTGCAGAAACTTCTATGAATGAATTTTGGACTTTATGGAGGCCTGCTGATTTGATAGTCGCGAGTAGAAAGATAATTCGTGATGAACTGCAAAAGAAATTATTTACGTTACATAAAGAAAAGTTTCCGGATCTACATGTACCTTTGTGTTATCGCCCAGCAGATACTCGACGACAAAATATTGAAGTTGAAATACCAGGTGTCTTGGTTCCACCAAGGGTACAGAATCTTGTCTTGAATGATATTGTGTTGGTTGCTGTTGATGTTGTTGAGAACGCGTTGAACATGGATAAATCGCCATGGACGTTAGGATACGCTATAACAATTCACTCGTCGCAGGGATTAACTATAACTGATACTAGAATCTGGATTGTAGATGATCGTATTGAATGGTCGAATTTAGTCTATCTCGCCGTATCTCGAGTCAGGAGAATATCGCAACTGCGTAGGGTTATTGTAGATTACGTAATAACTGAAGAAATAACTAACAATGTCGATATCAATAAAAAATTAGTCAGCTATAAACAGTGTGACAAAAAAAATAAACGTGATTTTGATCTTGATGCTGAATTTATTATAACATTAAGACAACAACAGAATAATCATTGCGCAAGTTGCAACTGCAATATGTCATGGCAGTGTTTTAATCCAATACAATTTACCGTAGACAGAATTAATAGTGATCTCGGTCATACACGTGATAATGTGATGCTAACCTGTCTTGAGTGTAATCGACGTCGAGGCTCTGGACGTTTACAAAATTGAGCTTGGTGGTAATTGCGTATCCTCAGGAATTATTTGCAATTGTTCACGTACAAATCCACGTTGAGGGGATGTAGAATCTAGTCTGTATATTGGAGGTCTACCAGTGGATCTTACCACGCTAGAAATTTTATGTGTAGTCACGCTCCAGATAGGATCGGTTGCTCTTTTTTTTACCACCTTCAAGTTCGCCAGGTTCATATAAATATCTTACAGTTACATTACCTAATACTGGTTGAGAGAAAGATTCACGTCGTTGTATTGGTATATATATTTTTTTTGATCGCATTAGAAGGTTTCATGGAAGTTGCACGAGTAATTTCATTATTCAACGCAGCTATCACACTCGGTAATCTTGCAACCCATTCACGAGATCTCTCACCGGACTTAAAGTCAGTAGATATTTCCTTTGCATATTGGTATCCAAATAACCGCTCAGCAAGTGTTCGATTAAATCGTTCAACGATTGTCTGATCACGATGAATTTCAGTATGTCCTCGTCTGATTTTAACATTATGTTTCTTCATCAACGATGATACTACTCCAAGAAATTCTTTACCAGGATCAACTTGTAATAACCGTGGCCATCGTAGACCACCACGTTGATAAATGCGCTCAAACGCAGATGCAACTTCAGATGCTGTATTTGTTGATAATGGCTCCGCTTCTTTGTATCTACTCGCAACATCAACGACAGTTAACGCATATCTATACGTGTATTGACGTCTATGTATTTTAATGGTATCGTGTGGTAAAAACAGTATATCCGCTTGATGAACTTCATTAGGAACGCTAACATCAAAATGCGCGTACTGAATTCTTTTAGGTGGACTTAGGAAGATTTGCCATATTGCCTGTCGTGCTAACCATGATGCAGCAACATCACGTGAAACTTTTGCTGCTTCGGCGAGTTTACTAATCGCTGCTTTACCTCTCCAGAATCCTCTCCGAAAATAATAAACAGATTCCATTATGATAGTTATATAATTTAATTGCCAGCCCCTAGCACTAGTTTACCTTTCATAGCAGTTTTTACTAGAAAGCTAGCGAGAGATTCTCTGAGAGATTTATTAGGTATAGAATTTAACGTGTGAATCAATTTCACATCTGCGAGATGTCGTTGTTGCAAATCCTTACTTTTATACGCGACATCATGAATGTGACACGCTTGATCAATCTTATTTACTGGATACTCTCCTGGTTTTGGTTGATCTCGTTCGTCAAGTCGGATATCAAGTCGAGTTCCTGGACCACAATAATTATATCCGGGTAATTGTTTCTCACCGGGGTATTTAGCCCATGGAGTTCCTAGTAATTTTCCTAACGAAGCAGCGATATCACCACCTGTCTTTGATGAAATAAATTTATATTTCTTGGTGCCACATTTCACACACTTACCTGTAAGTGCTCGTCTTTTATTTTTTGTTGTTGTTGTCGTTAATTCATTAATGCATCGAACGCAATATAGACTCATATTATTAATTATATGGATATAATTGACTTTTCTGCGACACGAAAACAAGAACCAGTAAAGCACCATCCAGCACTTCCGAATTCTATCAGAATGATTATAATAGGTCCGTCCGGAAGTGGAAAGACGCAATTATTGCTCAATCTAATAATGGGATGGCTGAAGTGGGATAAATTGTATTTAATAGCGCCATCTGTAGATGATCAGCGATGTTACGAAGTACTTAAAGATTTTAATGAAAACGCAAAATTGTTGCATGAAGACAGTGAAGTCATAGACTTTATTACTGATATTGATGAAGCACCATCCGTAGACGATCTGGATGGATTCATTAATAACTTAGTAGTGTATGATGATGTTATGCTGGACAAACAATCAAATCCAGCTAGAATATTTTCACGAGGTAGACATAAAAATACAGACGTGATTTATGTTACACAGAGATATACACAAATTCCAAAAGTAATCAGAGATAATTGTAACGTTTTAGTTGTGTTCAACGGAGTTGATAATCATACGCTGCAAAATATTTATTATACTTGGTGTTCTGGGGACATGGACATGAACAAATTTAAAAATTTCTTTTCAAAAGCACAAGCTGCTCCCTTTGGTTTTGTAACAATAAATTTACATGATCCTAGGTCAAGATATCGCAACGGACTTGATACAATTTTTGGATAAAAACCATAGCAGCAGGGAGGGTGGACGACATACGCGTAGTGAAAAGATTGTGAAAAAATCAGAAAAAATCTGGTCAATTAGAGAAGTTTTCACTGTTAAGCCAAAAACTTTTTTCAGCCTTCGTAGGAACCCTTAAATTTCAAAAATAAGGTCTCTACAAGTTGTAGGGTCCACCCTTCCTGCTGCTATATTGGACCAGATAGTACTCGACTGATACAACCCTCTGCAGACTATGATTGACTACGCATGGACTGACGATATTATCATATTCAATGTTTCTAGCTGTAGAAATATTGATGAAGATAAATTTCTACAACGTCGGATCACTTACTTATTTTGTGCTCACTCCGGACACAAAAACTTGTACTACGCCATGTCACAAAGTCAACGAAAACTTGACAGTGATTATTAAAACACACTCATGCGTAACCTACTTTAATAACCTACTTTAATTCCTTGCACGGACTGTTTGATATCAACCAATTACGTAGCGATCTAACTGAATGCACACTGAAAGCTGCACGTGATATGCTGCCAGCTAAACGCTTTGACCAATATACAAAGACGTCGTGCAATAACGCGCTTAAAACTATCATACAATGGAACGGTGATGCTCACATTGCCTGGGTCAGGAAAGGTATAACACATGGTATTCAGCGTGAATTGTGTGCTAAGTAAGAATAAGCTAAGTGTGAATGTAAGAGTGCACAACGCATAGCCAGTGATGCCTTTGAATTTAATTCGTTGAATGAAATTCAGGAAGCAACTGAATGGGATTTACGCCTCTTCTGACCATGTATGATAAAACAAAAGCCAAAGAAAATGTAGATCAGGTGTTCAAATATGTCATCGTGGTTGAACCTTTTCTGATCCGTTCTCAGTATCCGCTACAATTTGCAAATTACTTCACCGATTTGTATACGACTAAAAATCGTATACTATAAAGTAAGCATTTTCTAACAAAATAAAACAATCGATTAAACATTTAGAACTTTTGAGATGATGAAATCATTCAACTGGACTTGCTCGGTACTATTCAAGTCTTATAAAGGTCAAAAGTGCCTGGCTAAGACTTGCTGAAAAATCAACACATCATATACGATGGCCCGTCACTCAGATTAGCCATAGTAGAATTATGTAATTCCATAACCCCAACCCCACCCCCCAACAAAATGAGTGTATTCAACACGCATGTAGAGTACGTCTCTGATCTTGACAGTTACTGACTGATATCCCTTTTACCCGTCCGGTACAAGCTATTAAAAGAACTGTCGAATCAAAAATAAATAATTTTCACCAATTCCCAATAACAAGGATTTTAAAAACAGTTCAACCCACTCACATCTGATTTCAGCCTTTAATTGGTTATACACTACAACTCCGACAATGGGAGTTATGCATACTTTGTCTTCCTCGATATCGAAACGATGTTTGATATTGTTTGACATGATGCAATTCTCTTAAAACTCTCAGATCTTGGAATTTAATGGAACAGGTAGAGGATAATTGATAATACGTATACTATTGTACAAAGGACGTTTGTAGTTAACAAATACCGGTCCAAATGGTTTGAGAGCAGAGAAGGAGTCCGACAGGGTAGAGCAGGTTCGTCTTTTCTGTATCTGGTATTCACAGATGATCTGTTCCATAAGCTGGCCGAAATCAACGGAGGTTGTAAAATAGGCAGCTTACAAGTCTGCTGTTCTACACTTGTAAATAACCTTACATGTCTTGTAGGCTATCCTTATAATCTGACTAAAATGTTGTAATAATTGCTGAATACGCTCGAACATGGTGATACTAAATAAATACTCAAAAGTCATGTATTGTTGTATTTGGAAAGAAGAAAGGTTCAAATCACAGGTTGTCCCTGAAATCCGGTGATACAAGCATTCAGTAAACCTATTCTGCTGCTCACATTGGCATAGTAAAAGATATGATCACGTCGACTATTAATCGCACCCGCGACGCCTGTACATAAGCACCACAAACACTTTGGCTTTACTAATCCTGGAGATGGTGTTCCAAAATTTAAATCCAATAACAGCTGCTAGTGCATACAAGAAATTATGAACCCAACACTGTTGTATGGTTTGGAAATTTGGAATCAGAGTCAAGGCATTGACTTTATGAAGTCAACAACCTTCAGAATTTTTTTGCGAAAAAAAGTTCAGGGATTCCAAGAACAAACTCGTTCTGATAACAGCCGAGATTGATCGATGTAGACTCCTCTTTCTCCGAACACTTTATAGCCTCAGATATCATATTATCTCTAAACACTCGTTTGTCTTTTCATTTACTTACGGTACATGTTCATTGCAAACTCGTCGTACTCCATGTATTTGGTGTACATTTCAAAAGTATGCCCTAACTGTTTTCTTCTTAACTTTCAAGAACCAGGCATGTTTACCAAGCAAGTATCAGTGACAGAGAATAGATCACGAAGCTATTCACGAACACGAACAGGTTGCTGGGCGAGAAATAATAAGTAGTAGCTATGATTTCTCTCGATTTCATACAGAAGTTAATTTATTTGTTCTTTATTCCACTTCAACAAAGAATTACGAGATAAATTAAGTTCATGTATTTTAAAATCATCTCTCTCTCTCTCTCTCTCTCTCTCTCTCTCTCACACACACACACACACACACACACACACACACACACACACACACACACAAACACACACACACGGCGACCAGTATATTCACCTACTTCAACATCATATGATATCTTGTTACTCTACGCAGCAGGTCGCCAATGATTTTCAGTGGTACATATACGATCACTTTTGCTCAGCCCTCTTCACTCTGTCGCAGACGCAGTGCTATATTCCTCAAAGATACTTTGTCATCTATGGCCGCCTGTTGAGAGATTTCTTTGTTTCTCATTAATATGCATACACACTTCCATTGTGACCCAACTATCACGCTGTTTCAATGCGCCGAAGTTCCGCTTCCAAGCACATATTTTTATCATTTGATAAAACTGGTACTTTCATTGGTGTTTATGAAAGTTTTACATTATGATGTTAATGGCGTTGTTTTTTATGCATATTCCCGAGAAAAAAGGATATCTCAGCACAGGATGCCACGGTGATAAAGGAGCATAGCCGATTATCGCGTGTGGCATGCGACGGTGTCCTCTACGTCGACCTTAGCCAAAGTTGTGACGACTACCAGAGGCTGAAAACATTCAAGATTACCTCTGACACTCAGCAACGGCCTTAGCAAATGCGGGATCCAATTTACAATATTTTGGCGGCCCCCCCCCCCTCCCCGTGAGCACGGCGTTTGGAAATAAACTTTTAAACAAGTTTTTATGCTACTGAACTTAAAATTTTCTTCCATCGCTTTAACAATACTTTCTCTCTATAGCTATATTTTTAAAAAATTACTTATTCGCGGGGCCCCTGTAAGCGGGGGGCCAGATTGGGCCAAATCGGTCCAATCGGTCTAAGGCCGACCCTGCTGACACTCACCTGGATGAAACTTGGCTTCACACAGTTTCACTTTAGTTCATTCAATTTAAATGTTCTGATATAAATAAGATATTTCTCCGTACCTTAAGTGTAATACTCATCTAATTTGATAACAGACGATATTCTCTGCTCATCAATTCATCTGCTGGTGATGAGTGTACCCAACAATAAGAACTTGCAGTTATGGGTCCCCCTAACTGGATAAAATTAATTCCTTTGACCTGTGATTCCAGGGAAATACACTGTGTGTGAAAGTAAATACACACATGTATATAATCCTTGTTCGTACAAACTTTTATGAACGAACGTATTTGGTTCATCTGTGCTTTGTCACATATCTTCTTCACACTTACTTCGTCATTCCCTAAGTTTCACTCATATAAGATTGTTCATTCCTTCTAGATTGTGTTTTACTAAACAATAATTCAAGCCAACCTTTCCAAATTTCATGGTATTTACATGTGATTTCCCTGCTCGTTGCCTTTTTTTGTAATGTATATATTTGACAATATCCGTATGAAGGAAATAAATAATGAATGGACGAGTGGCGTCGGGAATGTGAAAAATATAAAGGCTGACTATCCTCAATGACAATCTTTTGTCTGGAATGATCGATAAACATATCAGATTTATTTCATCAATTCCTATCGTCCGCTTTTTATCTGCTTGTTTCTGATTACTTTCTTGTTTAAGGAGTCAAAACGGCAACTTTAGACATCGGATGCTGTTTTAGGAGCAATCAGTGATCTACCAAACAAATGTCATTTTTTTCACACACGTAGCCTTTATGGCGGTCATTTCTAATCAAGTAATTTTGATTGTTTCCGACTGGTTGGCACATTGCATTTCGATGAAAAAGTTGCTTGTTGCTTAAGGACAGTATGATCCCCAAAAAAGAACAAATACAAATTTTCAGATAGTTTCTCCAGTTAATGTATGAACAGTAAATATCTTGCCCATCTTTTTAATTATCCATTGTTTGCGATGTATACGATGTGTAAAGGGTGTAACAGACAAATATCTCTTTGTATTCCTATAAAGTAATTTTATGTAAACATTAATAACTTGACTACTAAGTAAATATATCTTAAAATGTGTATTTTGACTCTTTAAGTACTCATCAAATCAAAACTAACAATACAAAATATAAAGACCCCCATTATCACATTGCTTGCATGAATTTCTTTGCGTATCAGTAATATATATCAGAGCAAATGCCATGAGTTACAGAGATGACCAGTTTATTCCCATAACAACTTAGATTGGCTTGATGTACATTCAATTATTAGATTAAAGGAAACTTCGAATCTTACTTTCTACCATTTAAAAATATATTCTACCCTGCCTTTCCACGAGTTTAGCAGTCTTTCTCATAGACTGCCATCCAATTTAAGATGATGACCAATGGGTGATAAACATCTGTCGCCTTTCATATTCAAAGGGTATATGATTATTCCGCATAAAATGTCACACATGCTTTGATGGACTTTAAAATCACAAAAAAGGCCATTAATATATGGTTATTAACCTTTCAACTGAGTGTCTGAACGTGATTGATGCAATGCTTTTATTTCAGGGCACGTGAAGTGTTTTAGGAAGACAACTCTATTTCCCATTAACTTCTGTCAATTCATTTACCTGACTCGAGGCGATAGACACATAATGCACTGTTGATTTACAAGGAAAGAAATATTAATTTACCTTTAATAACAATATTCGTTATAAGAATCATTACTATTTAACAAATATACGTTATTCTTTTTATTGATAACAAAGAGAATATGTCACATTTGTTTGCATCTTAATTCAGGAGGGAGAGTACACTATTTGTTATTTAGTTGTGAATATGATTTCATTTATTAATAATCTATAGAATGGGCATACGAACTGAAATTAAATTTTATTTCAGGTATTTTTATAAATCTTTTAGATGGGGAATCTTATGTCTTTGTTGCTAAATTTTGTAATACAGTCACCGACCTTTTGTATATATTTTAAAATGTAGCAAATGTTACTTTATGTTCTAATAGGGGACTGTAAGAATAATAAATTCACCTAATTCTCAAACGCTTCACCTTAATTTAAAACTGATTTCTGAAATTGTCTGATTGGTGAATTTATTAACTTTTTCTCACCTCCACAAATTAATGTAGATTCAAAAGTTAAAATGTCACGGCAAAATGAAATTAATAATTTAAAAGCAGTGTGCGAATCTTATGTCGATCCTTAAACAGAATGTCTTATTTTTACTTTTTATTGTTTGCGGTAAAATATGATTTTATAGACAAGTCTGTAGACTTTTCGGTGACCTCAAGAACATTAATCTCCAGTTAGTGCCTGTGCTGGTTTTATATAATATTGTTATGTCTCATTAATTGATCCATAAAATAACATTTATCCAGGTAAAATGATCTACCATGAACAGCCTTGTACCAAATACAAACAACATTTTAGTTTATAAAATCATCTCCGATCAACGTCAATTAGTGATCAAGATCTTAACAACAGAATCTCTCTCTCTCTCTCACGATCGATCGATCGATCGATTTGTTAGCGTTTTATAAATAGACGGAAGCACCTGTGGAGACAGCATGCATTATTTCAGTTTATCTGGTATTTCTCCGATTAAATTTTCAGTATAATTTAGGACTCATCATCCTTGATTTACATCTACTGGACGCATAAGACACCATTAAATATATCGTATTCACCAGAATTTTATTTATGCACCTTGTTGGCTATGTATTGTCTACGAGTGCTGACGTTTGAGATCACGTATGCCTTAAAGTTGAATAAGAAGTCACAACATCACTTCAGAACATAACAATTATTTCTTTCATTTCAGAGAAATTGGTGCCCTCTTGATCCGCTTACATGTTTAATGGAGTTATTTTGACTGGCAGATATTAATAAAGCCGCATAAATATTTTTCTTCGTTGTGCAATTATTGTGAAAGAATCGTTTGCACATTATTCATTCTGTCACTGTTTTCTATTTGGAAAGTTGTTTTCTCAGTATTCTACACACTGTATATCTAATGGGTTTTGTTTGAGCTGTCAGATCATTAATCTTACTTAGTATGAGACAGTGTTTCCTCTTTGCTATCCAAACAGTATTTAAATTCCCATTAAGAAAATTAAAACTTCTTATGTGGGATTACTGACCATACTTTGACACTTGATCCTGGAGTATATGATGTGCACTATCCAAGTTTTACTGCTGTTTCTTCTATGGTGCAACTTTATATCTATATTATATTTTATCCATATGCAACCCAGTTCCACATTGAGCATGAAGTCATGATGAATACAAATACAGATCGTATTTTATCACGAAAACCTCGTGAACAGCCTCAAAATATTTCATTCATGGACCTGCACGTACAACATCAAAACTTTCTTGCAACTTTCTACCGTTTATGAGTTCGAAAGCTACACTGTCTCAACCTCATTATTCCTCCCTCTAGACGTATCTACCAGCTATGGGCAGCGGTTTGGTATTCTTGGCGTGTCCTTCACTCTTGGATTCTAAAGTACATATTCAGGACGAATTGCATATATTATGAAGCCTGTGCATGCTGGATAGAAGACGTATGCGACGGTGAGGCGGATTGCTTGGTAGAGTCTCCAGAATTTAAAATCACCTTATAATATTTCTGTTATTGGCTGTATATATTTAATCTCTTTACACATCTTTTGCAGAAAAACCACGATAAATTGGGGAAACATGGTGGTCAAGAGTATCCACATTTTTCATTAGAACAAGGGTTTGATGTGGATGTCTTTTTCACTTAAATGGGGGTGTTACACTATTTAACCATGAATAATGAAATAATAAATGCCGTTAAACCCGCGCTGTTAAAGACACCAAAAGCAATTTCAGATCAACTACATGTTGCCTTCCTTTCTTCAGTGCTACTGCAACATTTAATGTTGTAATAACATCCTTTTATTTAAAAAAAAAAACGTGTTTTGCTGGTTTAATAGAATTTACATGTTGTAGTCAAAACATATTCAGCTACTGAAATAATAGGTTGAAACCAAATTTTGAAAGTATATTGCAATCGCAGTGCAGATAATAATAGTTCCAAATTCAAACGCATCATTCACGTTCAGACGCATGTGCTGTATTACCCCATATGCCTCCCTAGCCATCTTGTAATCGACAGGGTCATGTTAACATGCTCTATTAAGATTCACGATGTACCGTCCCAGAATCCGGATTATCCTAACCGATCATTCAAGGCACATAAACAGACAGCATTAGCAATGTAATCAGGTTTGTCTTGGAGACTTCACTATTTACAGTGAAAATATTTCCATAAACAAGGGCATTGGTTTATTTATTGGAACTGCCTTTGGCTACACATGGGGCAAAACAAAAACAAAGACATGGTTGAGTATGTGCAAATGTAGGGCCGTCAGTCAGTCAGTTTGGATTATAGTGGTTTTCGCACAACTGTGCATGTACCACTGTTTAATTCCTGCACGACAGGATGTTTAATTATTCCTGGGGGAAGGAATTAGAGCCTCATCCCCCAGGTACTGCTGCACTCATGGAGTGCTGTTAAATTTGGCCCATGCAGGTCGTGAGACTAAAAGTCCCAAACGACCTGCATGTAAGGCTTTCTTGAGTGGGAATGGACCCAACATGCACTCAAGTTAAATCTGAATTTTCATTCGCGATTGGTCGCGACTATGACGTCACATCGGGGCACCTGGTGTTTGGACGGGTGGAAATTGTTCCACATCTCCGTCATGGTACGAGTGTCCGAGTGAGGAAAAGGAGGCAAGGGACCCGGTAGAAGGCGCAAGCGCGACAGAGCTCTGAAATGCCAGTTCGTACTTCTCAAATCATGTCCAGTTAATTCTAATGGACATATTAAAAACCCAATAATGTGTAAGCCACATGTGCAATTAACCAAATCAAATAAGTTGCTAAATTTCATTATAAAATACATTCAAAGTTAGAAGTTAGTGTACAAAGTGTACATGGAAATACCTAACATATGCCAATCAGCTAAGTCGAAATGACTCGTACATTTTTTGTATCACGCATAAATAAACCATGAATAAATTTTGATGGTGGCCGCAAAAGGATCAAATCTGAGTCACAATATAAAGATATAATCAAAAACAGTTTTCAAACCAAAATGAAAACCGCATACATTCACCCAGGCAATTTGATGGTTGCTCGACCTTTTCAATGTCTAGTCCAAGGACGTCCAAGCATTCCCGGATTGGTCAGCACTGGAATTCAGGACGGCAAAATTCTTCATCTGTTGGCAAAGGCACATGGCAACCTCCACCAAACGAAGTCCTCCACTTCCCCTTCTAGCAATGATAGTTGTTAGTCCAATATTATCAACTGTCTCCCAAGGTGAATTCGCTGGCATGGTCCTGTCGGATAAACTGGCTACTAATACACCAGTCGCTGTTCGTTACCAAATATTGTCTTGAATGGTACGACGTCTCATTGGGTGGGTAGGCGAGTCCCATCTCGATGGGTGGGTAGGTGGGCCTCTGCGGACAGCTATCACATACAAAAGGCCACGCTTCTTTTTCTTCTATTTTGTTAGATAGTTGTGGCCCATATGCAGGATGCTTTTCCCGCTCCCTTCTCCCCCCTTAGGCGCTGCTCCCTCCTTCTTTCCCCTTATGGTAACGCAGCGGTTAAAAGAGAAGAAAAAAAAAACGTGATGCATCGTCCATATATATATATATATATATATATATATATATATATATATATATATATATATATATATATATATATATATATCCCGATATGATATACATGATGCCTGTATCCCTAAAAGATGCGGATTGCTTAATTTATGTAAGCTCTAAGACTGTATCGTACGCAATGTGATAAGGGCTGGCAATACGATATGTTGTATTGTCACGAAAATATCGATAGTTTTGATAAGCAACGCTGTACCGTTGCATCCATTAAAATTTGGCAGTTTGCAATAATTACCGTTTCACTATGAAAGCCCTTTATTATACAGAAGAAAATATTTTATTTCCGCAAATTGTCTCACTAGTTTGTTTTACCAGAATGTTGTCACTTTGGTATTTTCCATCACATCCAGAGGCGCATATCCTTCTTTAGTTAGACTCCGGCGATTTTGCGCCAGTAATGGATTGTTGTGATATATTTTGTGCCTAAATAGTCTCTGATTTTGACAGATTGTTTTAATATTTAATAGGCAATTTAATTTTACCATGATTACGTACTGATGATTCAAAGGTCAGACTATAATGATTTTTATGAAAAGTATGTCTCTTTGTTCCATTTACAGCAGTCGCGGACGGTTTTATATATTTAGTGTGCACAAATAGTCTGTCAGTTTTGTGACAGTCTTTTCTGACATTTTGAATGCTTTTTTACTATCCATAAGAAGCATGGCATGTCTCGAGACCTCTCTTCTATTTCAGGCGTAAGCTGCATAACATTTTCCTTTTCCTGTATTCAGGATTATTATTAATGTAGACGGGACGCTTTGGCCGCAATAGTGACAACCTCGTCAGCTTAGAAAGCATTTTTATCATATAACAATTGGACTTGTGAGTGGAATCTCTCCGTATCGAAAGACATTCAGAAAACACCATAGGTTGCTATGTCTTCCAGTTAAAGACAAGACATCTGAACAATACCCACCAGCACTGAATATAAAATTTAAATATCTTATGTATCATTGTCAATTTGCAGTGACACATCAAAATTTCTCCCAGGAGGCGAACATTATTCATGGATTTTTGGTATTCTAGACAGGCGTTCTCCGGCCTCAGGTTCTAATTTGTTTAATAATTCGTCAGCGGAAGACTTTCTTGCCGGTCATATTGAATATTCACATTTGTCTTGATAAATTAGAATTTTGATCTTGGATGATGATTTTTGTTGATCGTTTTGTTCTTCATAGTAAATTTGCCAATAGTCGCATCCAATTAGACTTCACAGTAAATTTACCAAAGCTGCATCCAAACAGACTTCATAGTAAATTTACCAACAGTCGCATACAATCAAACTTCATAGTAAATTTACCATGTCGCATCCAATCAAACTCCACAGTAAATTTACCAACAGTCGCATACAATCAAACTTCACAGTAAATTTACCATGTCGCATCCAATCAAACTCTGCAGTAAATTTACCAACAGTAGCATCCAATCAGACTTCATTGCTGAAAACATCCTACCTTTACCTCGGCTGATTTACAATATATATTTTCTATTAAAAATACAAACACCTTTTTCTGAGTACAAAATGGAATGGTGTGGTTTTTTATTTTTATATTTGTATTATTAATTTTTTAAAATTTGAACCATCGGCATAGATTTAATTTCATGTTGCTACTGTACCAACAGTAAATATGCTGCTACATATTTAGTATTATAAACAAGGACGTGAATAATTTACAATATATGATGCATAAATATGGTCAGAAAAACGCTTTTAAGTGATGTTAAAATAAAACAATTCGGTACAATATATCTAAGCGATTAGAATTAATAGTTTCATGTTCAATGTAAGACGGCCCTTAGCACTGACAGCAATCTGTAGTTACTGCACTGATTGTGCTTTAGTTAATTCCTATTTATACGGTAAATTTTACTCATTCGGAACGAGTACGAGGAAGTAAGCATGCATTTCATTTAGCCTGTGCTAATTTAGTTAAACTACAAGATGTCGAAAAACCAATGAAATCAGCATTTTACCGATATTCATTATAATGAATACATAGCGAATTTTAAAAGGTCTCCTTTGGCTAACTATCATCTTACTGAACAACGTATAAACATGTAACTGGGTATTTGTATGCCTTATATTTTGATGTATTCTAGAATAGTTTCCTTGAAGTAGTGTTTAGCCTATTAACTTTACAGTTTAACTGAAGTTTTAAAATGTCTTTGATTATACATACTCACAAATGGGAATTACTTTTATTCAGGAATACCCACGTTGTTGTTTCTTCTTACAAGGAGTCGGGGCAGAACCACATTTTCTTGATCCTTTTATTGACGCTTCAAGAACGCAAAAATTATTTTTCATTTATGTATTTTTGGTACTATTGCATCATGAAATTAAAACTATGGCGGTGATTTGGATTTTTAAAGATTAAAATGTATTTGAAGTTTTAAATTATTATACTATTATCCATTCTGCATTTTATAAGTGCAAAAGAATCAATGATATTTGTAATATACGCCAAAGCTGTAATCTCCTTCTAAACCTGAAAGCTGAAAACACTATAGAGCATTATTTTGCAAAAACAGTCCATAAATCTTTTCTCCTACCCATTGCTTCTTGAATATACTATTCAAGATGGATTATTCTGAGAAATGTTTTCTATCATGGGAGTGATTTCACGAGGCAAAGTTCTTGGAAGTACAATCACGTTGGAATGCATTCAGTGACGTTATTGTTAGATTTAAGATATACAGATTAACTCGACTAACAAATACTTTTATTTTACATCGTAATTCTTCCTTCAATAAATTTCGTTGCTGTGAACCCCGAGCTGGAACTTTGCGTGACGATTCCAAGTAAATCCGTCACAATGGGCAAGTCAGTTACATGAATAATGTATTACAACAGCAACCGTTGGAGTAGTGACAGAACTGCATCAGTTTCTAATGCAGACTATACAACGTCTTCATAAACACGACTTAGGCATCCTTTTTATCACATGTCAGCGTCTTGTTTATAATTCTGTAACACGTATGAATGATGCTTCATTTTCATTTATCTAAGACAAATCATTTTTGTTTATTTCGAAGGAAGTGGGTAAAACTAAATGACATATTAGGACAAGAATACTGTATTTTGAAACTTTATCAGCTCATGGCTATATCCTATTGTCACCGTTTAATGAATGCCGTTAAAGTAAGTGTCTGCAACTGTAGTATCCTTGATAAATACATACGTTGAGTTACTACTTGAGAAACTTCCTTCTTAATGAAAAGGCAATGGACATTTCTTTATATTGATAAATCCTATCTACCTTTGGTACATTTGAAGTATTTATACAGTCAGAATCATACGCGACGATTTTTTTTTTTATTTTTTCTATTTTTTTTTTTTTATTTTTTTTTACAATTAGCTGGGGGTTTATATTTTGTTCTGTTTAGTTTTTGAAAAAAATAATTGGAAGCTTCATAAAGATAGAGATACTCAGAATTTACAATGCAGTCCGAGTTTAATCCACCAACATTTGATGGCTTTGGTATGGAATTGGTATATGATCCCACGAATTTGTTAGGCTTTTCTCACATCTTAACTGACATTCCTTATCGGTAGGTGCAACATAACATCACATACGTGTTTATGACATTGTATCAGCCAAATTACAGATATCACAAGTTGAATAATATAAGCACAGAAGTTCCATTTTGAAACTCATGGCCATGTTCCTTGGCAGAAACGTGTACGTCACTATATGGAGTTTAAAGAAACTATAAGAGTCCTATTAAAGCTGATAAAAGTATTCGCTATGAGCCTGGTTAATCTTGAAATGCGTTTACAGCTGCCATCATTTAACTTAGATTCTATGTTTGCTATTAGCTGATATAAGGAAAATTATGGAGAAAGGGACAAAGTGCAAAACACCAGATGACAGGTTTGCTGTTTTTCTAAAAATTGTCATTGAATTGGGGTTTAGAAAAACCGAAAGTCCGGCAAAACATTTACACATCTACCTCTACCACGACGGAATTAATAAGGGAAAACAATGTTACATTATTGATCGTTTATGCAAACACGTACCAAGCGCAATGTCTCTAATATCGCAATATCCACCCTGTTGTAATATTATTCAGTGCTGATGCGTGACAGTAAAAGGAAATGGTTTTAATTTCCTCTGTATAGAAATTTTGAAAATATACTCCTTATATTGGTCGCCATTTCTTGAACTACATGGAATGAAGATCATTAAACATATTACAACATTGTATATCTGCCTTGGGCGAGTGATTGTTTTTGCAGACCTTGGGCGAGTGTTTGTCTATAGACTATTTCATATGTCTGTCTTTAATTTCCTTTGTTGCGACTATAAAGACATTGTGTGTCTTTGATTGCCGTGCAAGTTCCGTTGTCCCAGAAGTGCTGAGACATGCTATGAGGTTAAATTCAGACACTAGATTGAATAAAAGTCTCTTCGAGTCTGTCGTTGTGATTTGTTTGACCGTTGTGATTTATTTGACGTCGTGATTTACCTGACGTTGCCATTTATTTGACGTTGCGATTTACTTCAGTACTTGTATGCCTACGAAGCACTGAAGCAATTCAGAACTTAAGTACTTGTTGTTGGGTGTTTAACGCCATTTTTCAGCACACGATTGGCTATACATGGCGGCCAGTATAACTGGTGGAGGAAGAACCCGGGAAAACCATTTTAAGAACCCGCATTGGCTGAGCCCGATACTTGAACCCACGCGGACAGGTTTGAGATGGAAATGATCGGTAGAGACGAGCGCTTTAGATCATTCGGCCACTGGTGAGATCGGGGAATATAAAATATATGCAATATACTAGATTATACATATTTAACTCTCACAAGATGATACAATAGGAGTGAGCAAAAATTCCAACAGTAAATATAAGATAACACTGTATGTTTCAAAATATCCTTCAAATCTCTTCCTGAAATACATTTCGATCAACGCGCATACCCTGCCATTGTCCACTGACTTTTGAACACGTTCTTGACGAATAATATAAACTTCCACTCTGTGAGACATTATACAGTTTGATGTGAATTCAGTTAAGAAACTTTATGATAATGCACCACCACAGAAAATCTTTAACTTTTTGAGGGAGTGCTCTTTATATAACAAATTGTTATCCAGCCTTTTAATAATTGTACAATTCTTTACCGTAATTTGTATTCTAAATGCGCTGTAATGGATTTTAACATCTGTACCTTTCATAGTGTATCTTGCAGTACTTCATGCTTACATTATTTTAAAGGTTTTACACTTTCATTATTTTACTTTTATTCGGCACCATAAGACCATTAATGTGCTGACGTGCCGTTAAGTTCCATTGCTAATACATTCAATCTAATAATGAAATGCGACCGACGTGAAAAGTTGGTGAAACAAAAGTTCAAATTAGATCTAATTTGAGTTATTTGTTTTCTTGTTCGTCAAAATGTAGCGAGCATTTACCGGTTGACTAACAATTTCATGTCGGAGAGACGTCTTATTCTTTATTTTCCTTCAATGGAACATCAAAATACACTGCAACGGTTCCTCTCTTTAAAAAGATTATTTGATTGTAGCGATATTTATCCCATATATCTGAACACTCGGTATTTAGAATACATCATAAACTTGAAAAATATCCTACTAACTAGGAATTTGCAAAAACATTTGCATGCAATAAATTTTAGTAGAAGAAAGGCTGTACATGTTCCATGAGAGAACTGAACTTAGAGAATAAAGTGCAACAGGCATGAATACAGAAAATCGGCTCCGCAATAATGAAAGTAAGAATTTTATTTTATTCCGCACTAAAGAGTACATTTACTAGTGTTCTGTAACTCTGAAATAGTTTTAACAAAATGTTAAAAAAGACTAACAACTTAAAGGCTCTCAAACTGTCTGCTTTACATTTGGGACAACTTCGCTTTGTTCCTGCTTTTTGTGAAGTTTCAAGTATTTCCCTTGCCGTATTTTTCTGGCGTACAACAGAACAAAATCAAACAAAATATGTTTGTTTAATTCAATGATTCTGTCTGCTTAATCTCCACCGAGTTTGTTGTTATCGTGCAGATGATATCTGTATCCATTTTGTAATATAGTGATGTAGTCATTGTTACAGTCATCTTTAATTCCGCTTGCTGCAGTTGACTGGTTGTTACTTTAGCCAGTTGAATGTTTGGCAGAGCGGTACATAGAAATGGTTCCCTTTAAAATAAACATGAATATATGCCTTTGATAATGTTATGCATATAATTCAATTAGGACAGGTTATATATTTAAACATTAAGCTTTACGTAACTGATAACGTCACTGAGGTTAGATTACATTTTGTTTAATATTTTATTGCATATCGAACGTCATGAAAATTTTGTTATAAAATTAAATTGTGAACTAACATTTCAAAGGATGTATTTGCTGTGTGTGCCCTTTTGTAACTTAGTAATTTTATCCACGAGATTTTTTCCATTAATTCTTTCTTACATTAGTCTCTATTTTCCTTTTTTCTTTAAGCCTGTATTGATTTTACTTACCCATTGCGCTATGGTATTTTAAAATCATTTTATAAGTTTAATGCTTATCTGTTGTCTGTAGCTTCTAAATTTTAGCAAACATTTACGATGAAAATGTTATCTAGATATAGCAGCTGTGTCAGTCTACAATTGCTTAAACTTACTGTGAACAAGATCTGTGAAAATGTTATGATTATCATTAATACTTTTGAACTTGAGAAGATAGCGTCCTGCAAGTTTTATCGATGTATTTTTGTAAGTGTTCTAAATGTGGATTTTTTAAAATAATGAACAGTTATTTCCAACGAATGCGATTTCGAGCCTAAGACTTTAAATCGTAATATAAACCTAGTATTATGTTTGATATGTTTTGCGGGAGAATATATTTATCTGAAAGGATGCGTGTAGTAGCGTAGTTCAGACATGTCCTGTATGTTGTTAAATATGGCATCAGCGTCAATGCAAAACCTGTTTCCAATGCCATCTGGGCATGATCTGAAAAAAACAGACATTTTTACTACAGCTGCGAGGCAGAACATTAAAAGTAACTGATCCATAGGCGCCGGTCACGATGTTTTTCATTACCAGAATGGCAATGAATGCCTGTCTTGTTCGCTGTAAATGAGGTGGCAGCAACTCCGGTCATATTAGCGTGTTTCAATTTATAGTATTCGCTCGCCTCAATGAAGGCATTCAGTCGCTATAGAGTGAATGCTGTTTAGATGGTATCCAAGTGCATCAATATCCGTCAAGTTTCACTGCAGGGCATATCATTATCAGAGCTATTCTGAAGTAGGTTTGTGTTTTATGAATCTTCAGCACCATTTGTTTACAACGCCGAATTGGGCAACATTTTAGTAAATACAATATGCAATTGAAACTATCATCAGGTTAGAAAATGCCTGGCGAGTGTTGTTTTGTTTCTGTTTTTTCTATTCCCGTATTCTTCATTTTAGGGAAATGAATTCTTTAATTCATATATTGTTGCCTGTCCATTTATTCCATTATGAGTCATTGCATTACCGTATCTTGAGACATTATTTTTGACAAAAACTCCTCCTAAACGTAGATTGAACATATTACAAATAAAGAAATGACCTTTCTTCAACCTTTTATCCTACAAGCAAGAGACTGAAAAAGAACGAAGAGGGTTACGTTATGATGGGGTGAGTAAATATTAACCTATTTCCTCTCACAACAAATCTTTCACCCAAAACCGTTTGCAATATTTGACCCACTGCCTGTTCAAAGCTGTGCATCTCCAAAGATTCTAGGCCTTATACGAGTCGTGATTACAATATTTCGGTTTTGTAATGTGGCGACTTATAATGCCATTCCTACTGTCCACAGTCAATTGATAGTGATGGAGAGGTTCATATTTATTTCATAATTTTGTTCCATAGGTTGATCAGCTTTCAAACGATTCTTCAAAAATATTTATCTGCCCTTCAAAATGAAGAGTACTCAAGGGATTTGTCATTATTTTTACACTCTTCTGGATCCTATTAGCGATCTATTGATCAAAGCCGCCTGCAGTCTCATATCGATTTCAATGATATTTGCTCTTTCGTACATTTAGGCCGATGGCTTCGGGTTAATTCCATTGTACTTATGTACAGATCAGACCATATAAATAACTCTGTATATACTAGAAGCCTTGATAGCACAGTATAAGCTCATCTCGAATACCTTCTTTTATCATCGACTGGTTACGACAAAACCCAACAAACAATTTTGAAAGTTCTGTTACGTGGTGCTTTAACATTACGGTACAATAAAATAATCGTATTGTGTTAATTTCCCTGTGGCTCATTACAGTCGTAAAAATTTCCGTCCATTTAGACAAGTTCAGCATTTTTATTTACCTCATACACAACTACTGCTGCTGGGGCTGCTATTTCTATAATAATAATAATAATAATAATAATAATAATAAACGTTTTCTATTACAAATACATTGTTATCTTCAAACTTCTCTCTCTCTCTCTCTCTCTCTCTTCTCTCTCTCTCTTCTTCTTCTTCTTCTTCTTCTTCCGCTACCACTGCTACTGCGACCATGATAATTTTGCCGAAACGGATGATGGCGGCATAATTACAGTCGATATCTTTTGTCTCCACGAATTAAGAATCAAACCTATGTTAACATGTTTCCAAGTGAAATTGCTGCGAGAAGAAGCCATCGATCATATCGCTCTGCTTCTCGAAATTCTGTCTTCATATTGTCATATTTAATTGTTGAGGATTAGATTAACTGGATATTTATATCTTTCCGCCAATCGTGTGTAAAAAAAAAAATTGCAGGACGTTTATTGGAATGGTTTTAGAAAGCCATGCATGTTTATAAGAAAATAATGCGCAATAAGTAATCAGCTAAAACACGATTTGCGTGAAAAAAAGACCCCTGCTTCTGAACTATCTAAATGGGATTTATGGCATCGCTTATCATTGCAGACGATAAAATAGAGATAATAGTATTGTGGTAGCCGACTCAGAAAAGCACACGAACGCAAAAATGAAAAACTATATCTTTCTACAAATATTTCCGTATAGACCGCATGCACTCCAGGACATGCTTGAGTGTTGCTGACCATTCACCGACTTTGGTTTCTGCCACATTGTTCAGTGCATCTCTAAACATCTTGAACAAGGTACTCTTCCTAGACATGTTTTTCTAATGGTATATTACATAGCTAATACGCACAACAACAAAACGAATTTTAACCATATAACTTTACGAAAGATCATGCGATTGAACATCCTCGGTTCCACCTTTTGTACAAATCGATAGTTCACAGGGCATTACTTGTTATAATGAAACTATTTTAGGAAATAGCGCTGTTATCGATACTACCTATTCGGGGAACGATATAGTTGTGATCACTTCAATGTACCTGGGTGTTTTAATATAGAAATTCGCTTTCAGGTGGGTCTTTACGGCAGTTATTTCTATTCGGAAAGCCTGGACTCCTAAATTTGTACTCTTGTCAAAATCCTGAACTCACGAGAGAAGCTTTGAACAACTCCGTGGATAAACAGTTACACGTGTGTTAAAAATGTTTGGTTGTTGGTTTGCAATATCAGAATATGACACTCTTGACTGATTATTCTCTTTCTCAGAACATTTAATGCGGGCGCAAAATAGTTTCTTTTCTTACAGTGGGCAGTCAACTAAATACACGCTTTTGACAGCTGCCGACTCTTGCTCCAGTTCCAAACAGGTGTTGCAGGCTTCATATATAAGGTACATTCCTGTGAAGGTTATAGATCGGGTTTAACGACGATAAACTCAACGATGCACGTGCTAGATCATAATTCGAAATCCAATCACACTGCTCACCCCTCTTGTAAGTTATTCCTACAACGGCTTATAAAGAGGCTACGGTTTGTGTTTAATGGTGTGCAACACAGATGCGGGAATTATTGTGAAACGTACATCATTGACAACGTCAACACAAATGTCGTCCACGTAGTACTCATATCATGCAGCCTTCGTTATCAAGGCAGATCTCCGATACTTGAAAAAGATATTTTAGTGTACTTTTGGAAGTAACAACTTTCATATATGTCACATACACTTTTACCGATATATTCCTCTGAGATAGACGCTGACTTGTCTCGTGAAGATGGTTGTTTTGGTTTAAATATGCATCATTCTCCGGCATAAAATTATTTTAACTTTTGCAAATCACTATATTTCTGGTGCTCTTTGTTTCATTTGCAAACTTATTGATATATGACTACCTTGGTGTCCATCTTTAACATTTGGATCAATAGGACATGATGTTTTACGAGCAATTCGGATCAGTCTGTTTCGTATCAGCATCAGCATATATAATTTTTGCGTTGTTATTGTTATTTTACGGTGACATTGTGTTATAAGATATAGTATCCACAACAGATCGAAGTAAGAAAAGAGTAGTGGTCAGATACTATGTACCAGGGTTACTTTTATCAATTTGGCCGTAATTTAGATGCCATCTTTCTCAACGTGAATAACATTTTCACCTTGTATGTGGACAGGATAGAGAAACTAATCCCGAGGGAATAAAGAATATAAGATTTATATAGTGGGGTGGGTCTCCCTTCCATTCATATAATCACCCTCGACTATCAAATATTACCGGCATATGTGCTAATACACACTCTGGGATGTGGGGAAAATGTATGTGGCGATGACGGGCGCCTACTCGCTTTAAAAATACAGCAACACAAATAGGTTATTTAGTGCCGAGGCAAGTGCCTTTCCCAAGGACACACCAAGGTAGTCGACCCAGGATGATCTGGCGGTAGGATTCGAACCGTACTTTTTCAGTCGGGTATCCTGGACGCTAACCACTGGGTCACCGCGGCTCTCCAAGAGAAGTATCTTTTTCTGCACATGGTGTGACTCTCCTACAATGGAAACCGCCATATAACGTCCGTATCTGACGGAAAGCACACTATTCGGTATCATACCAGCCAACTATACTAACAGTGGTGTTTGGTAACAGCCTGTTTACCTCACTGAGATTTAAACATGGTATCTCTGGCGCCACAGGCAAGTGTGCGAACCACTAAGCCGATATAAACCTTACTATACATTAGACTTCACTTTCCTGTCCACATACGTTTAGAAGTTTTTGTTCTCATACATCATGTT
>JAECUM010095809.1:0-15961 GCA_016617855.1 Megalonaias nervosa | reverse complement strand
ACAACATAATTAGTGTTTACAGACGCACCACTAAACCATCACATACTATTACGTATATGTAATTAAATTGCTTGTGTGTTAGTTTTAAAATTTTTTTTATTTTATTTTTGTTTCATTACATTTTATTGTAATGATTATTTTCACGGGATTCGAAATTCTTTTAGTAATGTTGTTTATCTAATACGTAAAAGCTGTTACATGAGTAATATTTTTAGTTCACCTTGGTCCGCGTTAGTGTAAGCGCTACGCGAAAACGATTGGCTATTGCCAAGGTCATTTTGTCTAGTCTGAATAAACAATGATTAATTTTAAATTTATTTCAGAGTGAGAGTAGATAGGGGTTCTTGCTACGTGACAAATTACATTTTTCTTATTGCGTTGTTCAAGTGTTAAGAGACCACGTAATCTATCTCGCGAGAACGGGATGATAATTTTAGTGGATATAATACCCTTTATGAGCGCTCGTCAGTTAGTTGTATTTTGGAAACCTTGAAGGCTGGATAGGTTTTTATTGTTGAATCCAGATTGTTTTTGAAGTTCATTTGTTTTTGGAATTTAATAATTTATTCTCTAGAAAACCAAACGAGTGTATTGTTTTATAAATTCTGGGAGAAAGAAATTCAGTGGAAATTTATTCTGGAATTATTCGGAAACATAAGCTGTGAGGGGCCCCGAGTGGCCGAGTGGTCTAAAGCGCTCTCCGTTACGGATCACTGCCATCTCACCTCTGTCTGCGTGGGTTCGAGTCTCGGATTCGGCGAATGTGGATATGTGAGAAAGCTTGCCAGTAGCTTCTCGTGGGTCGGTGGTTCTTTCCGGGGATTTCCCGGTTTCTTCCTCCACCATTAATACTGGCCGCCATGTATAGCCTATCGTGTGGTGAAAAATCGCGTTAAACCCTACAACAACAACAACAACAACAACAACATAAACTGTGATTCAATTGAGGAATTGTTGCTATTTGTACAAGAACCACATCTGACGTCGTCGCCTTCCATATTGGAACGTCGTCGAGATTCCAACCTGGATTCTAATAGAACTATTTAGTGATAGGACTTGTATTTTTCATTCTTAGGAAAAAACAACCGTGAGTCTTATTTTCCAATTTTTATATTGTTTTCTAGGGAAATAAATTATTTTGTTGACTTCACTCTTTTCTTTTGTTATTACTGTACCAGCCTACACGTAACAATACAAAAACACTTTGGAGAAGGGAAAGTGAAGAGCAAGTGATTTTTGTTGGGGAAAAAACATAAACATATGCATACAGTCGTTGAAGATGTTTGTTAGGTGAATTTGTTTGTATATGATTATAGTAAGTGTTTACTCCTGCTGAGACAGACGTCTAATGTGACATTATTATGCAAAAACATGCCCATATCTAACGCTGAGTCTAATCATTCATATCTGGCTGCAACCAATCTGTCGTGTTTAACATGGATCAATACGTAACTTAACTGAATTCAGTTGGGTCAAAACCACAGATCTTCATGCATTTCTTTGCAAACTTATTTACAGGAGGAACGTAAATGGATCGCCATAAAAAAATGTCCACGTTTGGTACTTCATGTAACATAAGTGAAAGAAACCCATATCATATGTAAACCGTCTAAATGTTTTCGCCACCGTCCACTCACCTTCTACCTCATACATACACACCCCATACATGCACAAACACAAAGACTCATTTTTAGGCAAACTGACCAGTCTGTCTATTCCAGAGATCTGACTGGCTCTGAAAAGGGCCGTTCTTTCCAGTGCACCTGGTTAATGCCCGCACCTCCAAGGCCCTGCACCACAAACACATCGTTGCCTCCATCTATCTCCACCATGAGGATTAATCGTCATGGGGAATGCTGAATGGGTTTGAGTGGCTTCAGAATCCCAATCTTCTGTTTGATTTGCCTGTGGATGTTGTGGTAGTTGTGGTTCTCGTTGCTGAGTCCCCCACTCTTGAAGCTGATGCTCCTTCCCCATATTCCAGTTTTCTATATGACGGACAGCGACCCTTTGTTGTGGTGGTTGGCGCTGTGGTGTAGGTGACATTACCACAGGTTTTACTTCGTAGGTCTGTGGCATTATGAAATGAGGCAGTATCTTTTTTCTTGTCCTCTTCTTTTTTTCTTCTTCTTCCTCTACCTTCTCCGCTTCCTGTATTGCCTCCATAGTAGCCAGTTCTCCAGAAGCGATGAACATATTCCAGGTGCATCTGAGTTCAAAATTTTTCTGTCGACAGTTCATTCTTTGAATGTTGAATAGGCAACGAAGTGTAGCCAGACTAGCAAACGCATGCGCTTTACATGCCAGAAGAACGGAATTGAAGGAAAATACCCCTCTCACAGAGTACAATACACACCAAACACGAGACCCTAAGACTGAAAATGTGTATCGCGCTGTCGTAAAAGAAACTCTCACTCCAATTTTTACATACAAATACACTATACTACAACAAACACATACATACATACATACATACATACATACGTACATACATACATACACCAAATATACAAAGCACACACTCTGGTACAAGCAAGGGTAGTAAGTGTTTATAGACACACCAATAACCCTCACATACAAACACAGGCTAGAGGGGAGAGTATTCTTTTCTTAGCGGTACAAAGACAAATACACACACGCGCACACACCAGCATATAAAAAATTATTTTGGCAATTGATCAGTCTCGTTCTAGAGATCTGGCAAGCGTTGAAAAGGGCTGTTTTGTTTATTTTTGGCAATCCCTTAACGTCTGCGAGGAGAGCCAGATCTCGCTGTCTGCCTTCCCATAGGATACGGTATGCGTCTTCGGAAGAAGAAGGAAAACTCCTTGGTGTCCACTAAACAATCCACAAATCCTCTCTCCTCCTGCTAGTGCTGCTGCTGTTGTATCTAATCTTCCTCTTTTCCT
The DNA here is from genome assembly GCA_016617855.1 of Megalonaias nervosa. Classification (NCBI taxonomy): domain Eukaryota; kingdom Metazoa; phylum Mollusca; class Bivalvia; order Unionida; family Unionidae; genus Megalonaias; species Megalonaias nervosa. The sequence continues at coordinate 13,052 of JAECUM010095809.1, read as the reverse complement.
TCATTCCTTATTGCAATCTGTATCTCTCTGTCCACTTTTCTTCTTGCTGAACTTCTTCATGGAAGATCTCTTCTATCAGGTTTTGAGCCAATTTTATCATATTGACATTCTCCAATTACTCTGGCTTTCTAATCAGATTTTGCTTGACACGATCTAAATGAACGTTGATTTCGTTAACCTCTGCTATCTTCTAAAGCATGTTACTGGTTGACGAGTCAACGATGGGTTGACAGAATGGCGAGTGTACCGCTTTAGATGCCTTAAGCGCGGATTTTGTGGAATCGCAATTGATAACATGAGCCAGAGTGATAGAGAGAAGTGAAAACGTATATATTCATAAGATGTCAATAAAAAACAACATAAACCAGTTTTCAAAATTAAACATTTTAATGACAACAAGAAAGTTCTCAAATACACATCAACAATTCAACAATTATTTCCAAAAATTAACATACTTAATAGGTTAACAATGTTGTGGAGTCAAACTAGACTTCCACTGATCTAGGTCGTTTTGTCGTCGATGCACACTATTTTTCCTAGCTAAAGACAAAGATAACCATAATGTTCACAAAACCATCTTTCTATTTTATTATCAGTCGATCATACTCTCTATCAAAACAAGTCACCAAATGTACTAAGGGTATTCAAGACTGCGCTGATGAAAAATAAAATACACACGTTATCGTCCACACACCATCGAATATGTTCATTGCAATCTCACATTATCGAATCAAGTCGGCACTTCTTCTCATAAAGTCAATGACGTCGTCTTCCAAAGGAGGCAATCCATAGGAATCGAAATAGTCTACACTGTGATCGTTGTGAAAATATACGGCCACACAATGGATTCGTGGTTGATGACTGTCGTCGGTGTTGATTATATAGGCTTGAATGTCTTTAAGTTTGTGATGAGGAAGTTTATCTTTAGCGCACACAACTGGATTCCCAAGAAGCTGTGTACGAGCTGTGCATCATAACTTAATGAAATTCCAAGGTATCCATATTTTCTTTTTTCACAGGTAAAAATAAGTCATCAATTCAATCTTGACGTTTTTTTTTTTTGAAAATGTCTGTTAAGTAAGTAGCTCTGCGCTTCGTCTCCTTACTCTGCGACAAGAGAGCTTCGATGCGTTGGATCTCCAGAGAAGTCACTGGAAGGTAGCTATGGTCACGCAAGTCTTTATACCATCGATTCAAGATTTGCTCCTCGTGAATGAGACCCCAAACGTTATCCATCTACTATTCCAATTTTTCTTTTGGCTCATCATCATACATGTATCGTGCTGAATCTAAGATGATCCTTTTGACACCCACAACAATGTGGGTCAAGGCTATATTTGTTTCAGCCAGATGCTTAGCAAAGAAGGAGACTAAATGTTCTTGTTCTGGCCATCTCGGCATCGTGATGATCTCTTCGTCTTTTTCTTCTGAGGCATTTTCTTTTTCTTGTTCTGGCTCAATGAGATCCTTGTCCCCCGTCTCCAAAGAGACTCCACATTCCAAAGAAGGTCGGTATTCTTCCATAGCTTCTAATAGTATAGAATCACATCTTTCAAGCTGCTGATTTCTAGAGTATGATCAAATTTTGCATAATAGATGCCATTCACCGTGTAGGGAATAGCTTGTGGAAACTGAAGTTCCTAATGAAGTTGACCAGATTTTATGAGGTGGAAATGTCCCTCGTTGCTGCCTTGGTCAGGAGCAAAATAAAAAGTCCGCAAAGCACAACCTTCTGAATAACCCTCGTATAGAAAGTCGTCCCTGGTGTCCTGTGGCTTTATACAGGGACAAGTAAGATCTCAAGTAATTCTTCTTGTTAAAGTTAGGTTCGAAGGGTCTGGTACACAAGATCTTGCCATCTCGACTGACTTCTATCTTGGACACCTCGTGGTGTTGAAATTCGAAGGGAATTTGACCGATCTCTCCGTTGCGGTCTTAACTGATGACAATGTCAACGATTAAACGTTTGGGTAGCTGTCTTTCGAAACGATTATCTTCAATGTTCAATCTTTGATCGGATATTAGCGGCAATGATGAAGGTTTTCACTTCCACTTGTCGTATCTGATACTTGGCGGTCGTTTTACTCAAAGTGTGACAGATTTCGTTTCTCACTTTAGGTAACATGCCGACACGACGCACACAGAGTCGGGGTCGAGCTTCTTCGATGATGGTTTTGAAATTGGGAGCATCAGCCATCACATAAAAAGAGGCACTGCATCGATTCAGACTCAGGCAGACATCCAGTCCTTTCAACAAATAGTTGTCTTGCAAACACTTATTCAAATTCAATTCTTTGTTGACAAACGTATCTGCCGTGTCAGGTTTTCTTACCACGCAAGCATCCAGTTGCGTATTCTTGGCTTCTTTTATGTACGGCAAGAGATTGCCTAGGTAAGGGTAAGTATCCGTGCTACAGCTCCTGTTATGCAAGTGCTAATCCACCTCGCTGAACAACAAATGCATGAAACTGTTGACGGGGACTATCGTTTACCGGATTATTGCTCGTATCGAGAAATTTGACTTTCAGATAAGAGCAACTATTATTCAGATCAATGTAATCTTCGGTCTTTGATTTAAAATTCGATGTGGGCTGAGGCAGTTAAACCTATTGGAAATTTTGCATCCACATCATGATGGGTGGCATGGCAAACAGATCCAGTTCTGACTTGGAACATTCGCAAGAATCTCGGTGCATCATTTTCCTGAAATAAATCAAAGACGTCTAATTCTCTGGCTGTTCTTCTTTTCTAGTTTTTCTCATTATGATCTTTAGAGGGTTTGCGTCGTCTCTTTTTGTCTTGTTGTTGATGTGGAGTAAATGACGAAGAAATGGCTTGGTTGACATCATGCAGCGCCTTTATAGAGTCCTCTCGGTCAACCAAAAATGTATTTTCCAGTTTGAAGCAATACATGTTTGCCTGCCCTCAAGAAGACTTCTTTGCGATTTTGTTTGTATATGATGAAATTTTCGAGAAATTCTTTACCTTACGTCAACGTAACATCTTTCAAACCGTGCAATCCTCGTGTCACCATCGGTTTTAAGACGGGGTCCACCAAAGGAAACGCCAATTTGAGCATATCGAGCCACTCCTCGGTACACGGGATGCATGCTAGAGAATCGTTTTCGAAAATTTAGTTCACCCAGACTTTCCCTTTTGCGAATGATATATTTTCTCCCAGATCTCCTTTTACATCAGTGTTGACGCCGTCAAAATACAACTTACCGACAGGCAGCTAATAAGGATGTACAATTTCACGGTGAACATGATATGTGTTTCCACCAGCCTTGTAAGCAGCGATGGCAGAATCCACTTTGAAAGGAATGAGTCTCATTAACGGTCAGGCTGTGTTTATCACCACGTTTTACTCCACCACGTCGGAGTAACAAAGATCATATTTAATACTTCGTTCAATTCCACAGGGCAACGAAAATACTTGAAAAATCGCTCGTTCTTGCTGATTTATTTGGCATTCAGGGTTATTTGGAGGTCTCCGCCCAAAATATATCAAACAAGATGGAAAAAAAGCAATATACAACGTTTAGGCATCCGAAAAACGCATATGCAGGCGACGAGCTATTTTATGCTACTGGATCAGTACTCTTCCTTTTGTTCGTCCAGGGCTTTGCCAAACTAAGCGTTGAAAATAGCGGCAATCGTTTCGACCAGATGTTTACTGTTAAAATAATAGTCTGCAGAAATTTACATGGTATAGACGCTCAATTGAGGATTGGCTCGCGCTTCTTTTTGGACTCGTAAAAGCCAGAATCGTTTACATCCAAGTGTTCTTGCACTTGTTCGTTCAGAATTTCGACGGTAAATCTAGTTTAAATTCCACTAATACTTTGGACTTGCGAGAGATGAATGATTTCTAAAAAAATCGACTTCCGAAGGCTTGAGGTCATCTGGCCGTGAAACAGCATACGGTGTTGTTGGGAAACATATATTTCAAAACTTTCACTGGATAAAATTAAGTAAATTTGTTATTCTTAATTCGAGGGTTCTGCTTTCTGAAGAGTCAATCAAGATCAATGGAGTTTCCAAAAGGGAATTGTTGTTGCTGCTGTTTTTTGGGTTGCAGGCGTTGATTTCAAGGCTCCAGTTGTTAACTGAATATTTTAGTGAAAGATTGGGTAGAAGGAAACCGATGTAACTACTGTGTAAAATGGTCCACAATTGTTTGTCTCCTTGTTGCAAATTCAAATTGACGATGACCGTTCTGATGACACAATACACCACAAAGATCTTGCAGAAAAGAAACGATTTGAGTTTGAGGCACACGTTTCCGCATCACTCTCACAGAGGTTGCTTTTGCCGATCTTAAGAGAGGAATTCTCAGTAGGAGCGGTCTCTACTGCTGCTGCGTTGAACAGCATGAGGGTCATTTCTTCTATAGTCGATGACTTGATAAGCGTCGATCCAAGAATCTAACCGCTGGATATATCCTTTCCAACACTCTTTCACTTCTTCCGCTCGGCGTTTGCCTACTTTATGGGTACATCAATCGAGAATGCTTTCGATGTCGCACACGTCATCTTCTTCTTTGGTCACTCGTTATAAGTCGGGCAAGTAGAAAGTTCCTTTAACATTTATCCGTTCATATCTTCCAATTTATAGACGGGAGAATGGCGTTCACGCACTCGTCCATGACACCAAATAATTCGGTAGTCCAGTTCGGTAGATAACCTTTGTCGAAGGTGCATTTGGTTTCTCCAATGTGCACCCATTCTCCTTTCGTCGATAGTAAAAGTTTCTTGGAGACAGCAGGGGACGTACCAAACAATCGCTCAAACACAACTAATTCATTTTCGGAAGCCACTTCTTCGGGGTCGCATCCTATGCTTCGATGGTAACATTTATTGTAAAATTTGACCAGGCGCTCTTAGAGGTCGATGTACTTAAAGGTGTGTTGATGCGTAAAATATTTCCACATGCTTTCTTTTAACGTGCGTTAAAAACGTTCCACGATATTGGCTTTCTTTTCTATTTCGGTGGTGAAAAAGTGCTGTCTCTTTTCTTCAATTCTTTTTGGAAAGCTTGGTTCAGAAATTCGGTGCCTTTGCCTGTTTACCATCGGAGATGGTGACAACAGCTTTCTTTCAAAAATAGTTTTAAAGATCGCACTAACTCGGAGATCGTTTTTGGAAGTCAAAGGTACGACCCTGGCAAGTTGAAAACACGTCGATGACAAAAAAACAAATATTTGTGGCCGCGATTGTAGGTGCCAAATGAGAGACATTGACTAAATCGGCTTGCAATTTATGATCGATGCCTTACACTTTGGTTCGACTTCTGGAAAATTTTCGTCGAATGGGTTAATGCAATGTGTACGTCGCTTATTCTTGCAACTATCGTTGCATCTGGAGTACGCGTACATTTTTCACTTGGGGTTTAGCAGCACGATACAATTTTTGAACTCCCCCGTAACGCACAGAATGGGTAGGATTGTTTTAATGACAGCTAAAAGGTTCCCCATCAGGACGTTCTTCTATAATTCACCCACTGTTCACTGAAGCTACTCTTTTTGTGGTATTTTTTGGATCGTAATGCTTTATGTGTCCGACCGGCAATAGGTGTCGAGGAGAATGCCTGCACAGGGTTAATCAGATCCTGTTTGACATCTGTATTCATTTCTTTCCTTTTCTGTTTTGATGAAGAAGGGTTTGCCATTATCTTTTTGATCCAACCAATGCTTGATGTAGGCGGTGTCGTTAACTTGAGTCCTTTTTCTGGTGGTGTTTGAAAATCGTCTTCTTCTTCTTTCTCTGTCATCCCCGTGGCTGTGGGTATCTAAGCCACTGGAAGTGGTTGGCTTTTCGTCATGATCTTATAATCTCTCAGAGTCTGTTGAGTTGTTTCGTCTAAAGCTTTCTGGTGAAAGAGTTGAAGACGTTGCAAGCTTTGACCGTACCCCGTTACAAAATTTCCGTTTCTGACAAATCGACGCGATCCATCAACGACTGTAATTCTTGTTTTAATTTTGACATCACGGTCAGATTAGGATTGTGAGATAAATGAGGCGTCCGTTGTTCTTGCCAACGATGGAATTCTATTTAACTCTAACTTTAGGCGTCGTTGGTAAGTTTTTCTCCTACAATTCTTCCATGGTGCACTGTAAGAATTCGTTTTTCGTGTCACTCTGAGGATAATAGGTAGGGCATCCGTGAAATATGCATTTATTAAATTCGTACACGATCTTGGGGCCTTCTAAGTCCTAGCTATCCAGCGAATAGTTTACAATGGTCAGTGCTCATCCTCCGTTTCGGGTATGTTAGATACATTTGTCTTCCTTTTTGTAAAAGCAATATAACTAGCGCACATCTTTGATCAAGTATGGAATTCTGATGAGTTCGATGGCGTACAACTGCAAGGGTGTTTTCGGGCACGAATCGGTTGCGGTATACTAAGGAGCGCGCTTTGGCTTTGGTACAGGCTAATTCAAAGGATCGATCCCTCCGTGGGGGCAATGAAAAAAGATAGGTTCTTGCATGCACTTCTCGCACGCTTGATGAGCGACAGAGACATTAGGAATGTGAATGCCGGTGTCTTGCATGCAGTCGCAATAAACAAAGATGAAATTCCCTTTCTTTTTTCATCCTCCTGCTTAGATTTGTTTATTTGAATGCTACAATCACGTTCCAAGTCTACGATTTGGTGACAAATATGACAATTTCTTCACTGGACAAACGTGTGCTCTAAGGTTATTGATGCGTTTGTGCTCTTCCCAAGAAGAGCACAATCTCAGGAAATGGCAAGCACTTTTCTGCTGTGAACCATTTGTCATGAGATGTTGTTGGTAACACGTAGGGCTTACAAACATTCGCTGACAAGCTGATCAATGGATTCGTTCTTGTCCTTCGGAAACGCAGCGTCTAGAGGCAAAACAACACTGGCATCTCTCATCGCAACGAATGTGTTGCTCCCGATTGTTAAGTCCATAGTCGTATTGTTTACAGTAATTAGTGTATCCGAGAAATCTGGTGGTACTGGTAATGACATTGAAATGTTCTTCGTGATGATAGACGTGAATGTTTTGTATGTCTGGGAAATAGATACCTCGAAACACCAGAGGTCTGCGCACCACTTGATGGTACACTTTCAGTGTGTAGCGTTAAGCCAAGACGTCTTGCAGTTTTTACGTTCCAGAAATGCCGCAGACCCTGTCTTTGAATAGGCCTGCCGGCTGTAACAGGAGTTCTGCTTCTCTTTGTTGTTTGGCTCGGTCCGATTTTCGATTGCTCTCCCAAGCTCGTTTCCATTCTGCAGTGTCGTTTTTGTCGGCATACCTTCGTCCCACGACGATGGCTCGAGCTAAACACATCTTGTCTTGATCGTTCTTAATTCTGAATGATGCTGCGTTTGGTGCTGAAAAGTTCGTCCTCCAATAACTCTTTTCCGCGTTGCTTGCTCCCTTTTGGATGGGAAGCGTGGGTCATTTAAAGTGTAGCTTTGCCATCAGTTATCTGAAACGTTTCGTTGGATTGCTGAACGTGTTGAATGTTGTCGATAACGTTTGAAGGTGTCATTTCTGCCGGGCTGCTAAACTCGATCCAGACGGGTTACTTCAAACTGTCAGGATAAATGGAGATTCTTAAACGAAACCTACTTTGGTCGTGAACTATTTCAAAGTGTAAGTGTAAACCGTAGTTCTAAATTTTCTGCAGGAGCATTGTTTCCGTCTCTCGAATGTGGTAATAATTTTTCGGTGCTACTGGCTGACTCTTTTCGGCTGTGGGAAGATTTGTGTTGATTTAGACTCATTCATGTCGTCTTTGAAATCGCTTGCATGGGTTTGAGCTAACACTTCCTCTCGTGTACGAGGCGATATGTCACGTCGTGGCCTTTTATTTCTTCTTCTTCTCTCGTACTGAAATCGTGCGATCGTTTCATCTTGGTTGTAAATTTCATTTGACTAGGTTTTATATGCAACATAACGTATATTCCACTAAATCACTATTTTGGAATTATTGTGAATTCATTCAAGGACATTCTGGATAATATCATTGTGATACAGAATGTTTACTGGCACACCAGCACATTTAAGATTGCTGGCACATCAGCATATTCAGGTTTGGAATTCATTCAGAAAACTCCATACTTTCGGACTTGTGATAGAACTTTTACGACTGTTTGGGATTTAATTCACAAATGCTATAAGTTCTTTTGAATTTTCACTTTGTATTCTAGGGAAAAAAGTATTTGTTGACTTTTACAAACTTGTTGGTATTCGCTCTTTTCTGTTACTCTGTTCAAGACCAAGGAGTCGTAACGCTATATCTGATTCACTATAGTCATGCCTACCCAGAGGCATACTTTCAATAGAGCTGATCTCCATTAACAGATACATCAGACGTATAAACAGTGATAGAAGCAGTTGAGGATGTAAATAGACTCACTGTGCATAACATTGAAATGATGGAGGAGATGAAACTGGCCTCTTGCCAACTCTTCTCAGAAGTTGTGATTATGCTGAAGTTGATCGTAGTAATGCTAGTTACAACTGCCACAAGCGAAAGATAGTTTTACGCGTTACGAAGAATAAAAACATATCAGCGCACCAGCATGATTCAGGAACGCCTTAATGCATTATTGACGATATACGTTCACAAACAGGATACGGACACCATGGACATACATGTTATCGCAAATGACTTTTGTGAAATCTAAGGAAATCTAAGGAAACACGCCATGCAGTTTTTGGGACGTTTTGTACTGTTTTAATAAAATTTTTAAATAATTGTTTTTTATGTCTTTATGTGTTAAATGAAATAAAGAAAAAGAACCGATTAAGTTTTAATTTGAATTTTCTCAGAATACTCTAAAATGCTCCATTTCCTATGCTAATTTTTAAGAAAATGACCGGGGGAGGACCCCCGTACACCCCACCAGCAATAGTGGGAAGTCCCCATCCGCACCCAACGCCTGTCCGTCACCGCCCCATCCTAAATAACTGCGCTGGAGGTCCTGAGTAATTTTGCAAATAAGTAATATTCTATAAATTGCACAATTTGTTAGTACTTTTGCTAGAAATTTACATAATTCCTCCAAATTTCCCTGAAAAACATTTGGTATAGGAGACTATCGTGGCATAAATTAAATATGTAAGTCATTTTGCAAAATAATTTACAAACACTATTATAAACTTTGCAAAAGATGTAGAAAATGTATTAATATTTTGCACTATTTTGACCTAATTCCTCCAAAATTTAAAAATGACACATTTAGCGCAGGAGGTGGATTTTATTAACATACATTTATCATGTAAGTAATTTAACAAAAAAATGTCCAAAAGTATAATATTAATGACAAAAGTGTATAAGTATTTTTTTTGGTTGCAAATAATTGGAAATTTCTTTTTAAACTGTAAATAACTTTAAGGATTTTTTTTCACGACAAATGTACAAGGTTTATTTCTAATATCAAAACAAATTCAAAGATCGATGTATACATCCAAATTTTACTTATAATCGCCAAATTAATAAAAAGTTTTAATGTTTGAGGAAATAATTTTACAAAATTCATTGATAATAACACAATTCTGCTATTTGTATCAGCTTTTGATCTACATATTTTTGCAGTAATAAATAATTTTGGAATCGTAGGGAAAAAGAATTTATTTTGATTTTAAGGCATCTTTAAAGAATTTTGTAATACTATTTCTAACACTTTTGAATCCAAAGATTTATTATGCTAATAAACGTTCTTTCAGATCATAAGCTAAATTAAAAAACAAAACAAAAACAACAAATTTTCGACACCACGGCACCATTAAATCATTATTTTTCTACTATATCCAAATATATTTCCTGTTGTGTTGCCATCAGAATGTCTACGTCAGGTCTCAATGTAATGATATTGATTTACTTTCAGGCTAATATTTTTTAAGACGTAGATGTAACATGAATGGCAGACATTTTGGATTTAAAAAGTTATGTGACACATCCATGTTAAATCATTGTACGGTAGCTTAGCTGGCAGAGAATCAAACTGGTAATCCAAGAGTCTCTAGTTTCTATACCCTCCCAGACCATCCCGGGCCGGCTGCTTCAGTGAGAGAAAAACACATAGCGCTCGTTTCCTTGGTATGATATTGCCAAGGGTGGCCATTCGTCCGGTTTTAAACCTGACAGTCCAGTTTGCAGCTGGTATGTCCTTAATGTGATCATTTTTGCGTGCATGTGTTATGAAAAGTCTTCTTATGATGGAATTTAGATCATAACCTTCTTCTCATTCCTTTCTATGAGAAGGAAATGCTCATAGTTTAAGAAAGTCTTTGTCCATGGTCAGAGAGAGAGAGAGAGAGAGAGAGAGAGAGATGGAAGGAAAAGAGTGCAGGCTCTGTTAAAAGAGGTGTCACTCATAACCGCGTAGATACGGCTACATCTTGGGAGAAAATGGCGATGAGAGGTACGGAATCGCTGTAAGAAAAGACAGAACTCTGATTCTTGATGAACGAATTTTATTTAAATAATTGATATATTTATATAATACTGCATTCTAGAGATACATCTATAAAGCCTTTATATTTAAAATACACGAAATACGTAAAAAATTATACTTTTCCTTCGAGCTTACCAACTTCATACATTTGTATAATTTCTGCCTTTTAGAATATAATACAGATAATTAGATCTCCCCTAAATTCATGATAGCCAAAGAGTATAAAATTCAATAGTTGCGATATAGTGCAACAATCGTTTTGAAGAAATGTACTTTACTAAATTTAAAATAGAATACCAATTTGGAATAGGTTATTAAAACATTATTCTTTATTACTTAAAGAATATTTTATTTCCAAATTAAATCTAAACATGAAGTTGATAGCGAATTCGTCTTTTCCAATAATAAATACCATAATTACAAAGAATATAAATTATTTGAAACAATTAAATATTCCATTATATTATTATATAAAATAGAAAGAACTCACAAAAATGTTGCAAAAATATCAAGTCTAGATTGAACTTTACCGTGAAAATCTCAACATTAAAAAGTCCTTATACTTTAAAGGAGTTTACGAACACAGACGATTCTTACCTGTAAGAAAAGGCAAATTGAATTTTGCTTTTGAAACTATAACTACTATACATAGATATTAAAACAAGTACTTCAGTGATATAATATCCGAATAAATTCGAAGTAATTTTCTTCATAAATATTTAATACGAAAAGTGGTAATTGTTAAAGTGTGCAATATTTCATTATAGAGAAACTAAAGGAATGATTTTACATGCACAATTTTTCAAGAATATGCAAAATTACAGTGTTATCCTGAATGCCATTTTTTCATCTTGTGTACCATTGGCTACGTGTCACATTCTTTTGGACAATTTATTTATCATACTTTATTGTATTAATAATGTTACAAAGGTTACCATATCGTGTTATTCATTTGAAATAAAATCAATGAAGAACAAAGAACCTAAATTTGCAATACCTAGGGTCTCTACATTACTACATAGGTCTGTCCTTGTATCATTGACTTTGTAATACATAGGTCTGTCCTTGTATCATTGACTTTGTAATACATCGGTCTGTCCTTGTATCATTGACTTTGTAATACATAGGTCTGTCCTTGTATCATTGACTTTGTAATACATAGGTACCATTGACTTTGTAATACATAGGTCTGTCCTTGTATCATTGACTTTGTAATTCATAGGTCTGTCCTTGTATCATTTACTTTGTAATACATAGGTCTGTCCTTGTATCATTGACTTTGTAATTCATAGGTCTGTTCTTGTATCATTGACTTTGCAATTCATAGGTCTGTCCTTGTATCATTGACTTTGTAATACATAGGTCTGTTCTTGTATCATTGTCTTTGCAATTCATAGGTCTGTCCTTGTATCATTCACTTTGTAATTCATAGGTCTGTTCTTGTATCATTGACTTTGCAATTCATAGGTCTGTCCTTGTATCATTTACTTTGTAATACATAGGTCTGTCCTTGTATCATTGGCTTTGTAATTCATAGGTCTGTTCTTGTATCATTGACTTTGCAATTCATAGGTCTGTCCTTGTATCATTGACTTTGTAAAACATAGGTCTGTCCTTGTATCATTGACTTTGTAATACATAGGTCTGTCCTTGTATCATTGACTTTGTAATTCATAGGTCTGTCCTTGTATCATTGACTTTGTAATACATAGGTCTATCCTTGTATCATTGACTTTGTAATACATAGGTCTGTCCTTATCATTGACTTTGTAATACATAGGTCTGTCCTTGTATCATTGACTTTGTAATACATAGGTCTATCCTTGTATCATTGACTTTGTAATACATAGGTCTATCCTTGTATCATTGACTTTGTAATACATAGGTCTGTCCTTATCATTGACTTTGTAATACATAGGTCTGTCCTTGTATCATTGACTTTGTAATACATAGGTCTGTCCTTGTATCATTGACTTTGTAATACATAGGTCTATCCTTGTATCATTGACTTTGTAATACATAGGTCTATCCTTGTATCATTGACTTTGTAATACATAGGTCTATCCTTGTATCATTGACTTTGTAATACATTGGTCTATCCTTGTATCATTGACTTTGTTATTCATTGATGAATAAATCTATGAAGACAGTTGTTGAAAACCAGGCAGTTTCTTGTAATCTCCAATTTTAAACAGGACAAAACGATAGCTTATATTCGACATCTTCAATTTTGCTTAAGCAATGTTTTTCTGTGTTGGGTAGGTGGGTGGTGGTTCATGTATATGTGTTAAGTCATGGCAGGACGAAAGAAGATTATGAAGAAATAAATCTGACCAGTTATTTCAAATCTAGATTTCATGACCAGTTATTTCAAATCTAGATTTCATGACTCATTCGGTACCATAAGTACGAACGCCTAATAAACAGATTCTCGTACATTCAAGGTATGCCGGAGTGGTGTGTGCTCATATGTGTAAATGCGAGTGTGCGTACCTGTGTGTGTGTGCGTGTGTGTGTGTGTGAGAGAGAGAGAGAGAGAGAGAGAGAGAGAGAGAGAGAGAGAGAGAGAGAGAGAGAGTGTGTGAGTGTGTGAGAGAGAGAAAGAGAGACAG
>JAECUM010095808.1:0-11682 GCA_016617855.1 Megalonaias nervosa | reverse complement strand
ATTTTGCCAGACTAGACAATACCAACTTCTGAAAGTGTAATGAATGAATTACCAAATATATAAAATGTAGAAAAAGTTATCGGCTCTTTTTTTTTTTTTACAATTTACCTCAGAAGTTCAGGAAGTGAAAATGACCAAGTGGAGCTAGCACATTTTTGAAAGATATATTACCCATATTACACCCATCAATCATACACCAAAACAAAGGGAATTAAAGGTTCTTTGAACAATACCTAAGATATACAAGGTCTTTTTAAATAGCCAGTATAACCAGTGAGGAAACCCGGGGAAATTCTTTTTCTTTAAAATTCTAACCCTATGTATAATACGAAACTGTACAGCTCCACCTTACCTTGATGGATTGTGCAGACATTTCTCCTCCAAATACGTTTTCGATCACATTAACGTTAGAAATATAAGCCGTACTTCCTCCCGAATCTAGCCCTCCCAAAACGAAATTTCTTTTTTCTGTCTACACGATATAGACAAAGGGCAATAACTCTTGCCATTATCTCCCCTTTCCGCCTACAGGTGGCGTTTGTTTTAAGCTTTCGCTTTTGAAATGATTTTGTTCACTTCGCCCTCCGAAACCAAGTGGATATATGTGCTATTTTCGTTCCATCCTTTGAGAAATTTGCTATTTTTGGATGTGTTAAGGACTATTCTGCATTTGGTATCCCTTATTTTTATTTAAATTCATAATTATGTGAATTTTAAGCACCTATGCAGACAGGGCCGTAGAGAGCGATCACGTACCCTGGGGTAAGAAACACCCGGGCCTCTCCCAGTTCTTGTTCAAACAAATTTTTCTTTTATAAAATTAAAAAGTCTTGTTCGGCCCGGGCCCTCTTATGGGTCTGGAACCCGGGAATATATCCCCGGTTGCCCCCTACCCCTCTTGTCGGCCCTGTATGCAGACTTAGTTTCTGCTCTGAACGCACGACTCTACACGGCTACGTTGTATTGGAACGGGATGCAGTTCGCGATCTTGCACACTATTTATTTATCAATGCTGTTATAGCGGATGTCTCCGACGTTTTTAACTCAGTTAACTATGCATTTCTTTTCTTTCTCTTTCTTACTTTGTCGTTTCAAAATCAACTAGGACGACTAAGTATGCTAATTGCAAAAATGCAAAATCGGCGAGAATTTGATTTAAATAAAAATAAGGTATACAATGAATGCATTGTCGGCATGTGCGCCAGTTAATCGGAAGTTATATGTTCGACAGTTCTATGGAAAACTGCCAGAAACGAAGAAATGACGTGGGAAATCTAACGACCAGACTACTGGTTTTTTGAACATTAGAAAATCAAAGGACTGAGAGTACTGATATTTTTCACTTGTACACTGTACTGAATCTTTTGCCAGCCTAATGGGGGACACAATTACACCTGGGTTAATGGAGAAAACTGCGACATCTCTACCGTCTACACTGTCTCATGAGTTACAGGTGCGTCGTTTGGTACAACAATCAACGACAGAGTTGATAAGTTCTGTTCAATTTTTCCTCGTCCTTCCGTTGTCTTGTTGTTTTAGTCAAGAATTTCTACACTTTTGGGGGAGTTCCGCCCAATTCTAGTTAGCCCAGGTTGCGTAACTCCATGTGTGAGCATAGCCTTTGGGCCTGTAATTCCAGGCTCATGGGGTTTAAAATTGATTTGATTGAGCCGTGCTGTCTAACCTCACCTCAATTTTGATGCCGTCTCGACCATCGACTGTACCATCCATCCGTCCTGCTCTCGATCCATACCATTTAGCCTCACCTCAGTTTTGATGCCGTCTCTGCTACCGACAGTACTATCCAAGCGTCCGGCTCTTGATCCATACCGTTCATTAACCGTATGACTTTTGTTATATAGTGCCCTATGCCTCGTCATTTAGAGCCAAGGAAAGTTCATATTGCCGGGGATCATATTGATAGATCCATCGGTCCGCCAAAAATTACCATTACTCCGGCAGTACAGCCGTACGCTCAACACCCGACGACTACATCTTGCGGATACAGCTGGCCATTTACTCACAGCTTACTCTCTTGGACGGTACCATGACAGTCTTGGGAACAACAACCACGCCTCGTATCTGCCTCCGAGAATGTACTATCCGGATATCGATCTTGATCCCAACCGAGAATATTCGCACACTGAGTGTGGGGATAAACCTGATGATAGTTAATGCTTAGATCCCACCATGGAGCGGACTGAATATAGCTTTACGGCGGCAGTAGAGGAATTATGGGTCTTGCCGAACCCCACCCCCATTCCACACTGGCATACAGTCATGGCCTCAGTTGGTTTTGATGACGGGGAATTCAGCCCTTCCTACCGTCTTTCTCCACAGTCGGTGCAAAAATAAGGAAATTGCCGAGAGTCTATCTGCCAAGGCCAGTGACACAGGTGATTCCAAAGCCTTTCCTTTTCAAAAAGTCAGCTTCCATCGTTCTTTGCAATCTCGCTTATGTAAGACCCATTCCAACGCCGCCTTCGCAGAACTGCCGTCATTAGACAAGAATTACACTGCGGTCACTCTGAATTCGTCTGTTTCTCTTCAGTGGATAAAGGTATTCTGCACGTGACTTCGAAGTTCGTTGGCAGTAAAGTGGCCACATCTACGTTGTTGGACGTGGCGTTTCTGGCGATTTTTTCCTACTCACAGTTAAGGCTGGCAATGCACATCCCGCCCTGGCCCTGACCTCTTTGGATCGCCTTTGCTGTTCGGTGGTAAGATCTAGGAATTTTGGTGGCAGGCAGCCCCAAACTGACCCTCCTTATACATCATCTCCAATTCACACTCGATGACGTGATAACTGGAGACAAGGAGATACGATATCGTTCGCTTCACAACCCAAAAGCCAGCTGCGATCCCAATCGTATACATGACAATCTGCTAATCAGTTTTGGAGGCAGTTGTATCGAGTGTCCTCGGCCGACCGCAGACAACTATACGGTAGTTTTTTTTTATTTTTTCAAACAGCATTGGATCAATTTTTGTCCGCAGAGAGAGTGGGCGATATAAATTTCATCAGAAGGGCTTTAGCTCCTGTTTTTGCCAACCCATCCCCTTCGTCCTCTCTATTCCGACGGACGTACCGTCAGTCTCGATAAACGACATTTTAGTAGCTAGAAATCTGGACGCTCGTCGAGAAGTGGACAGTGGAGATTGTTATGAATCTACAGTCTCCAGATTTTTACCCCAAACCTTTTATGGTTACGACGGCCTATGGCATTCAAGATAGAGATGGCAAGATCAGTCCACCTCTCCTTCCGTCCGAACGAATTTGCCATCTGTCACGATCTGACCGAAGCATTTTCACGTTCCCGTCCATCCGTCTTTATGGATATTCCTGCGGTTTACATACCAAGAAAATTGTTATCAGTTTCGCGCTCTCTCCAGGCTTCAACATAATACTATGGGCTTTTATGAAACTACTCCACTGTATCATAGTCCTGTTCCACGGTGGCTTATTTGGACGACATCCTCCACAAACATATCATCAGTTCCATTTTAGTCAGAGTAAAGAACGATCTCATTTCTCCTTTTACATCATCTTGGTTTTCTGATCAACTGGCAAATCCCATTTTTGTCCATGCCATCAATTCGTCCGTCTGGGTATGTATTTTCTCACTCACCTAACCCTGGCACGGGCTTCCCAACCTTTGGGTGGTCCAGAGAGTCTTCCTTGCAGAAAACATTTCTAATAAATGGATCACAATCGGGGAAATTCTACAGCTCCTCTGTTTTATGAAGCAGCGGACCTTATCGCGTTGCATCTACAGGCACCCTTTGCAGATGACCTTGCTATCTGAAGTGCGTCACTTTTCCATGCCGCTCTGTTACAGGATCAGCTTCACGAGATAGCATAATTCCTGCACCAGTGGCTCAGCCATGGTTGGCTCACGACAAGAATACCTCTCGAACAGCCCAAACGGATACACAAACGCTAGTACCATCTGTTGCTGGACTTAGATTCTGTCAACGACCAGAGGAGTCCGGAGGACACGGGTATCCACATCAATCTTTTGGAGATGAAAGCTGTCATCAAAGTCTTTCATTTTCGGAGCGACCATCTTCAGAACAAGATAGTGTCAGACAACTAGGCGGTGGTGACGTACCTCCTCAGACAGGGCAGTACCAAATCACCCCAACTCTACTTACTGGTCTCGGCAATACTCCATTGGTGCGCAAAATGCTACACCGACATCCAGATCAGACATATTCTCAGAAGACTCAGCGTCTTGGCCGAGTTTTTGTCAAGGAGGGAATAGATTCTCCTTACAGGATAGTCCCTCCATGCGTCGGTTTTCATCAGATTACCACATATGGCTATGGGGGCATCTGATGATTGATCTTGTTACAACGGGTGGAATCACATACTGTCCACCTTCGTTTCTTCCCCCAGTTTTGGATCCCGAGGCTTAGTCCGTCGATGCTCTTCCCCTCGATTGCGATAGATCTACCAAGGAAGACCCTGACCAGGCCGAATCTTCTCAAAAAGCCTCGAACCCACGTGTTCCATCCTTGCCAGGACCGTCTTCTCCTTCACGCTTAGTTCTTGTCTGGAGAGCCTTTCAGCAGAAACAATTCACCCCTTCAGTCATGGAAAGAATTGCACGAGCTAGAGAGCCCTCCACTGTAAATATTTACAAAGGGAAGTGGCACGTTTTCAGGCACTGGCAATAAGTCCAAAACATCGTCCCTTTGATTGCCTCTCTCCCACAAGTAACTGATATTTTTTTTTTCCTTTGCCTATTCGAGGAGAAAATGTTGGCTCCGATTACCATTAAGGGAGCGTCCTGTCATCATCGTAAGGAGGATCTTGGTCATAAGAAAGACCTCTCTGACTCGTCCAACTTTGAATTCATATGTCTAAGAAGTTAACATCTAGCGTTGTCAAAGTATATTTGCAAAACAGGATGAAGAAAAAAAAAAAGAAAGTTAAACCCTTTAGGAAGATAAACTCTTTCAAATGAAAGTAAACACTACTATTTCTACAAGACAAGAAGTAAATATGTTGAACTTATGTCAGTTAGTTAATAATGTTCTGTATATGTAATTTAATTATTTGTTTGTTAGTTTTAATTTTTTGTTATTTCTATTACATGTTATTGTAATGTAACTTTAATTACTGAATTAAAATTGTCCATAAATTTAATTCAGTTCTGTTTAACCTGACTTATAGTATAGAAACACTGTATCTAGTTGTTGACCTTGATTCAGAACTAGTAAGGTTTCTGATAAACAACTTTTGAAATTTTTTTTTTTTAATTCATTCCCAGAGTAAGAACCATTGATTTCAGTTAAGGCCATACTGGGAGCATGTGATGTTAGGCATGTAACAAGCTTCTATGTTATTCTGGAAGGATGACCACGTGACCCTCACACGGGAATCTGTTTTGCGTCTGAAATTAGTGTCTAACTGTTGTCTTGATAGAAGATAGTTCAGTCGGGCTTCAAACATATGTTGTAACCAGTCTGAGTTGAATTTTATTTCATTCAATTTAAAGTAATTATTTTCCCTGGAAAAGAAGTGCTCCTACGAAATTCTTGGACAAAGACATTCACTGAAATTTATTCGGAATTCAAAACTGGAATATTATTTTCTGTGATTCAACAAGGAACTGTTGACACAACCGCACTTTGAAGGTTCCAACAGACGTGATCGCCCTCCATTTTGAATTTCATTGAGACTCGAACTCAGATTCATATAGAACTATTTAATAACAGGACTTTTATTTTTAAATTCTTGGATTAATTTGGGATTTGATTCGTAAAACCGTAAGTTCTTTTTCTCATTTTTACCGTGGTTTTCTAGGGAAATAAATTATTTGTTAAATTTTACAAAGCTTGTTGTCTTCACTCTTTTCTTGTTACATTTTGTAAGAGCCTAGACTCGTAACAATAAAATAAAAGATAAAGGTGCCATTATAAATCATTAAGGCATAGGGTCAAAAGTGTGTATATAAACTGCGTTCATTTAGTAAGTTCAAGATTTTCTCTGGGTGATACATCATCAAAATGCTCCTTAGCTGGAGGTCTATACACTCGAGAAAAAACGTGTTTCACTGTCAGTGGACACTGGCAAAGTATGAACTCTTGTCGAAGTTTACCCTTCAGGAGGTATGCATGAGTCTGTAATATGTGCCTTATAACAGACACACTACTACAATATCTCTGGGGGCCCCGAGTGGCCAAGTTGTCTAAAGCGCTGACCGTTACGGATCACTGCCATCTCACCTCTGTCTGCGTGAGTTCGAGTCCAGGCTCGGCTAATGTGGGTACGTGAGAAAGCCTGCCAGTAGCTTCTCGTGGGTCGGTGGTTCTTCCCGGGATTTTCCAGGGTTCTTCCTCCACCACTAATACTGGCCGCCATGTATAGCCTATCTTGTGCTGAAAAATGGCGTTAAACCCTATAACAACAACAACAACAACAATATCTCTGCCATTTGTTCTATACGAAGGATACCGTTCCCAGTTAGGAGATCCACGTAACGAGACTTGTTTGTGGAGTTTCCTTTCGGTGTATAATGGGGTCTAAGGTCCTTTCCAAACTGGCTAAGTGTATCATTGGGACAGGCACTTGGCTCCCATTGCCTTGACACGATATAGTCCAGAATATGTTGACAGTAACATGAAAAATACATATGTAGCAGTATCAGGACAGGTACGGTAAAAAGTAATCTTAACAAACATATTAGTATTTTCCAAATGGTGTTTATTGTGGGGTTTTTTTTTTTAGCCTTGTTTGTGCGCAATCTGTATATGAGATGTGTTAATCCATCATCTCCCTGACCTTTTTTCCTTCGGTTACGAACAGACTCGGTTACGAACAGACTCGGTTCATTTTGGCGTGTTTATGTATAAAGAGAATGCTGCAAAATAAACATACAAACGCAAATAAAGGCGCGGTTTTTGATGACATATATACTAAACTATAATTTACTGTTGCATGTCAAGGTAAGTGGTTTCGAAATGAATGAATATTTATCTATTTTGTGAATCTTGTACGGCCCCAGTTAAGAAAGGAATAATAATTACAGTGGTGTTTTTTTTTAAATTAGGATGGGTGTGGGATAATCTCCATTCTATGTATATTACAAGTAAATGTTATCCACTAAACATACAACGACCATTAAACACATGACGGGTTCTACATACTTGGCATAATACGTAGAAACAAAACCAAAAAAAATAAATAAATAAAAAGCCAAGAAACATCAAACCCATCATTGGTAGTGGCATCATTCATATATACGATCGAAACGCAGAGATGAAGTGTTGTGCTAGATCAGGCAAACTTTCATTTTGGTGCTTGTTCGGTCGTATTTCTACGCTTATTTTCACCAACTAAATAACACTGATTTCTCGAGTCACCTTTTCTTTTGTTCTGTGCGATTTTACGTGCAAAAGAGCCAGAAAAGACAAGTAACCTACCATTTTAAGCCTTGTATTTTCAATTACAGTGATCGATACGTCAATGGAAAGTCTTAAGTCCGCACCATCAGTATAACATGCAGCATGTAGAGCCAATGTAATATCAGCTAATTTGCACGATATGCGCAAATAAATATGGGGGTGAGAGAATATGAAATACGAATCTTGAGTACTTGGCTCATTATATTGAGAGAGAGAGAGAGAGAGAGAGAGAGAGAGAGAACCATGAAACCATGATACGTGTATTCTTAATTAAACCCCCGAAATGGCCCATTGCAGAATCTTTAATTTTTGAAAAGAGACAAGGAATCCCTGAAAATATGTAATTTTACGAATTGTTTAATTCCAAATTATCCTTCATCTTTATTCAGAAAATTATAAAGAGTCTTTTTCAAAAGAATGAGAGATGTCATTTCAGCCGGAATGGATGCCTTGCACAATTTGTCATTTCAGCCGGAATGGATGAAAATCAACACGTCTTTGGAGTCGGAATGGATGCCTTGCACAATGTCATTTCAGCATTCCATAACAGAAAGCTAGCGGATATGTGACTACATTCAGATTATTAAATAAGCATTTTTTTCGTTCACATCACGTTTCATGTAGCCATATGTACTATAAAACTTTCTTGATGTTATTCCATTTTTCTCTTACTTCATATTTCTATTTTGATTGCTTGATTTTTTTTTCTTGTTCATTTCACTCTGTTAAGTAAAATATAATTTATCACTTCGCACTGTTAAATTTATGTTATGTACATGTTGTAGTTTGGGAAAATGGCCTACATTACCACTGTTATGCAACTGTATTAGTATGGGAAAATGGCCTATATTACCACTATAATGTAGTTGTATTAGTATGGGACAATGGCCTATATTAGCATTGTTGTGTAAGTGTATTAGTATGGGACAATGGCCCACATTACCACTATTACGTAGCTTTATAAGTATGGGACAAAGGCCTTCATTAGCATTGTTAGGTAACTGTATTATTAGTGGCCAATGGCATACATTAGCACTATTATGTAACTATCAGTATGGGACGATGGCCTATATTACCGCTGTTATGTAGCTGTATTAGTATGGGACAATGGCCCACAGGTATGTAACTGTTTTATTATGGGACTGTAATGGTGCAAAATTTGTAGAATAATTTCTGCAGAATAATTTCATGGTGCTTTCTGTTGTGGTGGGCCTGGCACGTAAACAATAAGTTTGACTTATGGGTTAGACGCACCCTAAATTGTTGACTGCAAGGGATGGAATCTATTCTGCGCGGGGCATGACTTGAATTTGAAATAGGACTCGCGCGGTTAACGTTTAGGCCAGATAAGAGTGCAATGTTAACGCAAGGTCAATAGCGGTAAAATGACAAGAGTTGAGACGAACCAGCGAAAAATATAGGAAGTTGTGGACCATTTGAAACAGGCGTCATAAATATATTATTTTCCAGAATTGTTATTAATAAATGCGGACTAGATAGGATTCTTCAAACTTCTATGGGAGTAAGAGAATTTTGGCGGTTAAAGGAGTAATTTTTATTGTCTTAGCTAAACGATGGTGTGTGTGCCCAGAAGGAATTCAGGGTTTTAAGATAAGCTATCTCGCGATATTAGGCAGTCGAAGTTTTTCCACCGAGGGGGAAAGTCTGAGGGACTCCGAGCAAAAATAATGAGTAATTTCTCTCGTTAAACAAAATTTCCCAAGGGACAGTGGGTCCAGAAAAGAGGCAGAGGGAATTCACTCATGATAAGCGAGCGAGGCCTCGTTAAGGCAAGGAAATAGCTCCATACCTTTATTGCACAGTGAGAAAAGAGCAATGTCTGCAACCAGGAGGTTGATGACCCGAAGAGAGAGAGAGAGAGAGAGAGAGAGAGAGAGAGAGAGAGAGAGAGTAATACGGAAACGCCGATCTATCAGCAAAAGTGATTTGGAAAGACCGGAAGCACCAGGTGATGCTGTCATTCCGGCAATTTAAGTTTGATCGATCACTAGATCATACGATGAAATTTGTTCTATCGATATTCCCTTAATGTTGTAACTCTGTTACTGAGAGAAAGTGAATCATTCACATGTCTTGTCAATTTCATTCACATGTCTTGTTCAAATTCATTTTGTTTATGTAATTGATTAACTTGTTGTATTTTACATGCGGAGGCTCTGTTGTTCTATTCTATATTTGTGCTAAGATCTCTGATATTGCAACCATTAATTTCATATATTTTTTATCAATTAATCTATCCCGGCAATAGCACCATGGTCGATCATCTCCTAGATAACGATAACCAAAAACCTTAAGGATTTGGAGAGATCACACGTCTCCACCAAATCCAAACAGGGATAATGGCCTACATTAGCACTGTTACGTAAATGTATTAGTATTGGACAATGGCCTACGTTAGCACTGTTACGTAACCGTATTAGTATTGGACAATGATCTACATTAGCACTGTTACGTAACTGTATTAGTATTGGACAATGGTCTACATTAGCACTGTTATGTAACTGTATTAGTATTGGACAATGGTCTACATTAGCACTGTTACGTAAATGTATTAGTATTGGACAATGATCTACATTAGCACTGTTATGTAACTGTATTAGTATTGGACAATGATCTACATTAGCACTGTTATGTGACTGTATTAATATTGGACAATGGTCTACATTAGCAATGTTATGTAACTGTATTAGTATTGGATAATGATCTACATTAGCACTGTTATGTGACTGTATTAGTATTGGACAATGGTCTACATTAGCAATGTTATGTAACTGTATTAGTATTGGACAATGATCTACATTACCAATGATAAATGTTGTTGTTCTGTATGCTGAGTTTTAATGGCAAATAGCAGTAAAACGGTTGAAAATCAGGGTTTGTACAGGACAAATTGAGGTATTAAGCTTTTACCGGATTTGGATTTAAAATGGCGATGATAAGGCCATTCGTTGAAATGTGGACTATTATTTCTAGGTAACTGCTTGTTCCGCTTTGTTCCGTTTTGATTGGCTAATTTGCCTATGAGGTATATATTAGAATATATTGGTCTAATCTTTCTCTCGTGGTATACACAGTAAAATCAACAGAGAAGGCACACGGATCTCGCAGTGAAAACATTTTATTCAATATGTTATCCATTATTATTTGTACTTTACTGCTTGTACATATTGCTCAGGTAAGTAAGATGAATATTCATGGACTTCATGTGATTTACACAACTGACTATATGTATGTATGTATGTATGTATGTATGTATATCTGTGTGTGTGTGTGTGTGTGTGTGTGTGTGTGTGTGTGTGTGTGTGTGTGTGATCGAAGCGTAGGACCTGGCCATCTTGTTTTAAATTCTTTCCTTAACAATTTGGTACGTCATATATCTTGCGTTTTATCTTTGCACTTAAGTCGTAATTTTGATGAAGGTAGAAAAAAGGGTACAAGTTTTAACTTCAGCCGAACGAAGTAACCCAGACGTAAACAACTCTCCTACAGGGACATTGCTTACCTTTCCTTAAGGCAGCCGTGTTAATTTTGCCCTATTAATTGAAATTGTTAGCTTTCTTCAATATTATCTTTTTCTTGTCCAATACATTTTGTCGCCTGGTGTACTGATGCAGTGAATTATTTTCGGGGGTGGGGAGAAAGCCTGTAGTGTTCACCTATTAAGTGTTACGGATGAAGGCCAAAACATGTTTGGAGGTGAAATCGTGGCGTGGGGGGGGGGAGGGGAGGGGGCAAGCCCCCTCCATACCCCTATATGCGGGCGCGTATGCATCAAATACCACACGAGCTAGGTCGAACTGTTAATTTTACATTCAAACGGGACTACAAAAATGTTGATTATGAAATGATTTTCAAAAAGGCGAAGATGTTTAAAGTTCGATGGCATCATGTGTTAGCGTTTATTTATGGGATACTGCTTGCCCGTCATCCAATATGCACGCTATGTTTTTTCCCTTTATTCTTTTGCTTTGTATGAAAGCTATCAAGGATGCGACAAGTATCCAGCTGTCAGACTGACAGAGTTATAAATTATTACTGCGAAGTTCTTTGTTTGCTGTAAACACACACACACACACACACACACACACACACACACACACATCAAGTACCAATTAAGTTTTTTGTTTTCATTTTTTCTGATTGCTTTTTTTTAAATAGCCACACACACACACACACACACACACACACACACACATCAAGTACCAATTAAGTTTTTTGTTTTCATTTTTTCTGATTGCTTTTTTTTTA
>JAECUM010095807.1:0-62331 GCA_016617855.1 Megalonaias nervosa | reverse complement strand
GATTTTTTATTAGGATCAATAAGACAAGATAGGTCATGCATACGAGTCATGGAGAGATTTTTCATTAGGATCAATAAGACAAGATAGGTCATGCATACGAGTCATGGAGAGATTTTTTATTAGGATCAATAAGACAAGATAGGTCATGCATACGAGTCATGGAGAGATTTTTTATTAGGATCAATAAGACAAGATAGGTCATGCATACAAGTCATGGAGAGATTTTTTATTAGGATCAATAAGACAGGATAGGTCATTGACAGATGCATACGAGTCATGGATGGATTTTTTATTAGGATCAATAAGACAAGATAGGTCATGCATACGAGTCATGGAGAGATTTTTTATTAGGATCAATAAGACAAGATAGGTCATGCATACGAGTCATGGAGAGATTTTTTCATTAGGATCAATAAGACAAGATAGGTCATGCATACGAGTCATGGAGAGATTTTTTATTAGGATCAATAAGACAAGATAGGTCATGCATACGAGTCATGGAGAGATTTTTTATTAGGATCAATAAGACAAGATAGGTCATGCATACGAGTCATGGAGAGATTTTTTATTAGGATCAATAAGACAAGATAGGTCATTGACAGATGCATACGAGTCATGGAGAGATTTTTTATTAGGATCAATAAGACAAGATAGGTCATTGACAGATGCAAACGAGTCATGGAGAGATTTTTTATTTGGATCCGTAAGACAAGATAGGTCATGCATACGAGTCAAGGAGAGATTTTTTATTAGGATCAATAAGAGAAGATAGGTCATGCATACGAGTCATGGAGAGATTTTTTATTAGGATCAATAAGACAAGATAGGTCATGCATACGAGTCATGGAGAGATTTTTTATTAGGATCCGTAAGACAAGATAGGTCATGCATACGAGTCATGGAGAGATTTTTTATTAGGATCAATAACACAAGATAGGTCATGCATACGAGTCATGGAGAGATTTTTTATTAGGATCAATAAGACAAGATAGGTCATGCATACGAGTCATGGAGAGATTTTTTATTAGGATCAATAAGACAAGATAGGTCATGCATACGAGTCATGGAGAGATTTTTTATTAGGATCAATAAGACAAGATAGGTCATTGACAGATGCATACGAGTCATGGAGAGATTTTTTATTAGGATCAATAAGACAAGATAGGTCATGCATACGAGTCATGGAGAGATTTTTTAGTAGGATCAATAAGACAAGATAGGTCATTGACAGATGCATACGAGTCATGGAGAGATTTATAGGTCATGCATACGAGTCATGGAGAGATTTTTTATTATGATCAATAAGACAAGATAGGTCATGCATACGAGTCATGGAGAGATTTTTTATTAGGATCAATAAGACAAGATAGGTCATTGACAGATGCATACGAGTCATGGAGAGATTTTTTATTAGGATCAATAAGACAAGATAGGTCATTGACAGATGCATACGAGTCATAGGTCATGCATACGAGTCATGGAGAGATTTTTTATTAGGATCAATAAGACAAGATAGGTCATTGACAGATGCATACGAGTCATGGAGAGATTTTTTATTAGGATCAATAAGACAAGATAGGTCATGCATACGAGTCATGGAGAGATTTTTTTATTAGGATCAATAAGACAAGATAGGTCATGCATACGAGTCATGGAGAGATTTTTTATTAGGATCAATAAGACAAGATAGGTCATGCATACGAGTCATGGAGAGATTTTTTATTAGGATCAATAAGACAAGATAGGTCATGCATACGAGTCATGGTGAGATTTTTTATTAGGATCAATAAGACAAGATAGGTCATGCATACGAGTCATGGAGAGATTTTTTATTAGGATCCGTAAGACAAGATAGGTCATGCATACGAGTCATGGAGAGATTTTTTATTAGGATCAATAAGACAAGATAGGTCATGCATACGAGTCATGGAGAGATTTTTTATTAGGATCAATAAGACAAGATAGGTCATGCATACGAGTCATGGAGAGATTTTTTCATTAGGGTCAATAAGACAAGATAGGTCATGCATACGAGTCATGGAGAGATTTTTTATTATGATCAATAAGACAAGATAGGTCATGCATACGAGTCATGGAGAGATTTTTTATTAGGATCAATAAGACAAGATAGGTCATTGACAGATGCATACGAGTCATGGAGAGATTTTTTATTAGGATCAATAAGACAAGATAGGTCATTGACAGATGCATACGAGTCATGGAGAGATTTTTTATTAGGATCAATAAGACAAGATAGGTCATGCATACGAGTCATGGAGAGATTTTTTATTAGGATCAATAAGACAAGATAGGTCATGCACACGAGTCATGGAGAGATTTTTTTATTAGGATCAATAAGACAAGATAGGTCATGCATACGAGTCATGGAGAGATTTTTTATTAGGATCAATAAGACAAGATAGGTCATGCATACGAGTCATGGAGAGATTTTTTATTAGGATCAATAAGACAAGATAGGTCATGCATACAAGTCATGGAGAGATTTTTTATTAGGATCAATAAGACAGGATAGGTCATTGACAGATGCATACGAGTCATGGATGGATTTTTTATTAGGATCAATAAGACAAGATAGGTCATGCATACGAGTCATGGAGAGATTTTTTATTAGGATCAGTAAGGGAAGAGAAGTCATTGACATATGCATACGAGTGATGAAGAGATATTTCATTAGGATCAATAAGACAGGATAGGTAACTGACAGATGCATAGGAGTGATGGAGAGAGATTTCATTGTCAGATACAATTATAAACTGTAGCCATTACCATACAGCATTTGACTAGTTTAATTTTATTTACAATCGAGTCGACTACATACTTCAACTGAGAAAGAGATATACCCTGTGTTTGCAATATTAGTAATAACCATATAGAGTATAACACTATATAACGTAACTATACATAGTACAACACTAGATAACGTAGCTATACAGAGTAAAGCATTAAATAACTATACAGAGCGTAATACTAGATAACGTAACTATACAGCGCGTAATACTAGATAACGTAACTATAGAGAGTATAACACGACATAACTTAACTATACTGAGTATAACACTTGATAGCGTAACTATACAGAGTAGAACACAGGATAACGCATAAAAATACATCGCTGAAACACTGTACACCTGCATGAATTAAACAACAGAAAAAAAGTTTATATTCTTCAATATAAAAATCAATGCAAAAATATAAGCTCATATATAACCCAATAAGCAAATTTCATTTGATCCATCAGTGAGATAAGACAAATCCGAATGCTACATGCGAAAGTGTAACATGTAAATAAGTCAACAAAACATAAATCATGCTATGGACAATCATTTAAGTTGAGACTGATGTAAGTATGCCTTGGGCGACCAGTTAAACAGAGAACAAAATAATTATGCCTTGGGCAATAATTTAAACCGAGGCAATATTGTTATGGACAAAACATTAAACTCAGAACACACGTATTCAACATTTGATTATGTATCATCTCTATGAACGCTACCAATATTCCGCCTTTACTCGTTTATGAAGACCATCAGTACAAAATTACTATATGGAATATCATATCATCATAAAAGCTTGACACTAACGAAAAAAAATTCGAACAACGCTGATCTTGGAAGGTCAGGCAGATTAAAGGGACAATAATAATAATAATAATAATGACAACAACAAGATTAATAATAAAGACAACAACAACAACAACAACAACAACAACAACAATAATAATAATAATAATAATAATAATAAAAATAACAAGTATTATTATTATTATTATTATAATTATTATTATTATTACGACTCCACTACTATCACCCTCGTCATTATCATCATAATCGTTCCCATCATCTCAAAATAAATAAGTAATTATCCAATATTAGTCTCAACTGAGACAGCCATTGCCGAGGATGGAATTTCAGTTTTTGAAATTAAAATTAGTCATCGTCTGACACATCGCCCGCTAAAGAGGTCCATGAACGGATTGGCCTTTCCTCTCTCTCCTCTTTCTTCTGTTCTTCGGCATCAAAATCGATGTCAGTGATACTTGTATTCTGATGTGTCCGCCATATTATATATCGGTCATACCGGCAGTACAGTTCTATCAATCCTTTACCTAGTGAAATAAAATACATTTAAATTGTTCATTTTACATACTTTGATTTTTAACTTTGTAGTTATGACATGGTTTCATTTTAGTGTCCTACAACCAGTGGCCTGAACTAGGGGGTCTTGTTACTTGGTGGCTGGGTCTAAAAGAAACGTGCTAAATGAATCTGAATGATGATGTAAAGAAAGAATGTCTGGAGTGGATATGGGCTCTAAAGTCTGCTTGGCATCCACAGTACCTTGATTTTTCTAAAAAGGATTCTTGCTTCTTTTTTTACTTATTCGACACATTCGAAACAATTTTAGAATTTGACGACCATTTAAAAAATATTCAATACGTGCACCGATGTTATATATTAATCAACACAAAACTGATCCATTTTTTAAATTTTTTTATTTTTAGTTTTTGTTTTATATTTTTGTTGTTGGGGAGGTGGATTCCCCCGTTCATTTCATGCAAACAAATGTTTATATGTAATATATTTGTCATTTTTTTAATACACAGAATCAGAATCTCGACGCCTGTTTCATTCTTCCGGTAATCTCTGCGCCTGGATTTGTCTTATTTTCGTTAATTTTGTGCGACGATTTGTCTTTCAGGTTGTCATTAACACAGCAAAATAAATCGTCAAGATACACTGGAAGGATGAGAATCAATGCTTTTGAAGCTATAAATGAGGTTGTGAATGATTGTACTATTATATATTGGCCATGCGATGTCCATCATTGTTCATGGGCCATGGTTTCAGGAGGCTTCAATACTATCGGCTGTCTATCATAGTCCATGGGACATGGTTTCAGGAGGCATCAATTTTATGTGCAGTCCATCGTAGTCCATGTGCCATTGTTTCATGAGGTATAAGTACTATATTAATCTGTCTTTTTTGTTTCTTTTTTAAATCATGAAATGAAATCTCTATCTGTGTGTCACTTAGTGGTCCCATTCCGGGGGGTTTGGAGCACTATCAAATGTGGGGATGGTACTGAGCAAACTGGGTTTGCTCTACAACTCTTACACTGTGGAGGAAGTTAATATTTATATAACTTCCAACTACTTAGACTGATATTTAGTTTTGATCACAATTAGAAACAGTATATGCTGTCTGAAGTAGAGAGATGATGAAAAATCACTGCTTCTGTGCGCTGGGGAAACGTACTTGAAAAGTTTAAAGTTCACTAACGTTGAGTGTCCTTGAAACAGAAGAGAATTTACACCGTGTAAATATTACTATTTTCTGAAAGTGCATGTATCAAATTTTAAAAAAATGCAAACTTAAAAATTATTATCGGCTAGTTTGGGTTCTTTCTTTTTGTTCTGAATTTGTATGTGGGTTTTTATCGTGCATTTTTCAAAAATTCATTTTGAAATTCTTGACACAGTATTGTATGTAAAATGTACAGAAATATGCCTTGAGACAGTACTGTGTGTGAAATCGAAGGACTTATGACAGCATTGTGTGTGAAACGTACCTGCTCATGAGGAACTTAAAAATATGAGAACATAGAAATAAAATTAACTTAAATTTAAAACTGTTGTGTTAAATGTAATAAATATAAAATGATATTTGTTCTTTTAATCTATTTTTAAGAAATTAAAGATAAAATGATGAAAAAGCACGTACACGGGTTTCCATATGCTGGTGTCAGAAGAATTATCAAACCTTTCTACCCTCTCACCTTTGAACTCCGTGACCCTGATATGTTCCCCTTCAAACTAATATTTATCAGTAATTTCTTAGGAATAAGTGGCAAGTATAATGTTCCTATCTCTACCATAGCAATGGTTACTAAAATGAGAAAAAGCAATGTACATTATCAAAATAGCCCACTTTTCACTTACCATTATATGATACCGGAGGGGAGGGGAAGGCTTGTGTGAGACTTTGGTAATAACGTTACTGTTTTATGGAGGAAATGCATGCTAATTACTCGGAAGGACAGTTTAGACTCTTGCTATTAAAACTTTTTTTTTTAAAATCTCTGCTATTACAATTAAATCACACAATAATAACATATGTTAAGTTTTTTTTTATAATCCCGCAACACCGGTGTTGGAGTACCTTTGAATGTGGGGAAGGCACTGTCCAAAGTTTGCTCTACAACTCTGACACTGTACAGAAAGTTAACATACATTTGCATGACTTCTAGATGCTTGGATTGGCATTTAATTTTTATCACAATTAAGACAGTTGCGTGCTGTCTGAATAGAGCGATGATGAACAATCATTGCTTCATTGTTCCATGAAAAAGTACTTGAGATAGCACAAAGTACACTAATTATGTATGTCCTGGCAAATATGTAAATGAATTTCCACAGTGTTAGGTACAACTAATTTATAATAGTGCACTTACCAAATATCAAAAACTCTCTCTCTCTCTCTCTCTCTCTCTCTCTCTCTCTCTCTCTCTCTCTCTCTCACAAGCATGGTCTAGATATGTACTCTCAAACCCAAATCAACCCCATGACTGAGACATAAAAAAAAAAACAACTGGAGGTCCTATAAACCTGCACTAGGATGTACATGGGATCTTAACTCAGATTTATTGTGCACTGACATAGAAAAGCGATCAGGACGGGAATGTGCACACGTTTGCAAAATGTACGTTTTAATTATAACGTCAAAAGTTAAAACCAAATAAGAGGTCAATCATCATCAACATCATCATCATCATCATCATCATCATCATCATCATCAATAACTAAATTTAAAAATGTATTACCAAGTTCAGTATCTTCTGATGGCGACTCCACCTTTACTATATTTGGAAGTATGTGCCTTTGAATTATAGGGAGTAACTGAAATTAATAAATAAAGAAAGAATAAAGAAATTAGTAATTAACGGGGAAATATGAGTTCCAAAAAAAATATTTTAAGCACCTTTGTTCTGCTTTTATTTCCTTTTCATCTTCTTTTCTGGGGCAGAATCTATGCATACATGTGTTCCGTTCTTTATATTAACAAAAGATTGCGAGATGTTATCTGGTACAATATTACAGAGCAAGTGTATGCCGTGGATAATCGCTTATAAGTTGAGGCCAACCGCAAGCCACATAGACCCTGATCTGCCGTCGTATAATGCGCTAATAGAACCAGATTTATGTACTTTGTTTCGAATTGTTATTTTGTAACAAACTGCATAGGACCCAGATCTGCTGGTGCATTATGTGATGGCAGATCTGGGCATGTGCACTTTGCAGTTGGAATTGATTTATAAGCGAGTACATACTGTAGATACAAAGACGTATAACCTGCAGTATTCCGACTTTCTACTGACATTTGCATCAGATACGTTCTGAGCGTTTGCCTGATATGGACTGTTATTCTGTGTTGTTCATCCATCGTTTCGAATGAGTTCGAGAGACCTGCTCTTAGCGAAATTTCTCAGGGTGGGCTGGGGTGAGGGCTACTAGAATGAGACGAAGAGCCTAACTAGAACTCGTACGCTGAGTGCTTGCAATTTCACCGTTTACTTTAAGTGGTAAAGAAACGCACACAATCATATTTTAAAGACATTGGGCTGCTGCCATTGCACCTTTCTGGTGTTATAACAATGGATTTACTTTTAACATTATTGTAATTACTGAAGAAGCAAACTGTAAAAAAAAATAGCATCATTAGGTTTTAAAACAAATTGACAGACTGACTGACAGATGTATCGATAGACATACTGCCAGATAAATAGACAGACTGAGCGACAAAAAGATACTGTAACAAACACACTGTCATTCAAATTGAAACCTACTCTTCTCCCTTGATCGTTATCAATAAGTCTGCATCCCATAATATGTATGGCTGCTTCTTCCGGCGTTAGTTTACTTAGGCAGCTACCTATCTCCTGCCAAAACCTGAATATATAAAAATAAATATGGTCAAATAATGGCAGAAATTATAACCTATTGACATTTTATTCACTGCCCAGAGATAAAATAACCCTTTCACTCTACACTGTCAACCTACCCCCTCTGCCCATGTAACCCTAACCCCCACAGTCCATGTAACCCTAACCCCCACTGTCCATGTAACTCTAACCCCCACTGTCGATAAGGTATAATTTAAAGCTATTCACACATTTTTTTCCCAGAGAATTGTGTGCAGTCTACATCTGATAATAGCTTTAAAAAATAAAACAAAATTTCAGATATTATGCTGTGGGTTCACCTGAACTCGACTACAACAGGCCTTACAGGGGTGATGCTTGAGTTCATTTGAACACGTCTTCCCTAGGCCTTACAGAGGTCATGATGTGAGTTCACTTGAACATGGCTTCATTATACCTTACAGATGTGATTCGCATGAGGGTATAAAGAAGTTTCAATTCAAGGTCTAAAGGTACACATAATCAAGGTAATTATGAACACGCTGGGGGAAACTATACAGTCTTTCGAGAAAATCACTCCTAATAAATCACAGGCAAGTCTTACTTCACAATGAGGTGTTTTTGGCGGAGGACTGAAAGTACAGCTAAAAGATAACCACGAATATAACATATTTTCAAGGATGTGGGCGTATTAATTTAGATAAGTTATGTCCTAAACTTTACGATATGGGATCTTTTATGAAAAGAATGTAGCACATCAGAGACACTATAGCAGCAACCATCTATTTCCACGTGATTTCTCGAGACCCACTACTTATACCGTGAATCAAATTTACGTGCATTTTTTTCCGCGAGGAAAAAAGGAATTTCATAGAAGGCCGTATTTATGAATGGTCAATGCCACTGCAGTGTATAGACAATCTCATATGATTTATGAGTTTATGTTTTCGCATATTCTTTACAATCCATTATGTTGTTTTAAATCTTAATAGAACCAACACAGATATAACAATAATACATAAACAATTAAACCATAGTGACCCTTACCTTTCATACCAAACGAGTATTACCACTCGATATTGTAGCTCATTTGTTTCGAATTTCATAATTAGTATCACTACAAATTACTTGACCTAATTTAACGTCTATACAGCATAAGTTTTATCTAAATATACCTAAGTGGTCACGGTTTCATCCAATCGGAACGTTCTCGGCCTTTTCTATCGCATGATAGTAAAAACATCGGATGCAAATACTGGCCATTTTGAACTGCTCTCAAGCCCTGGTTGTTAATACGTCATAATAACTTCGCGGTAGTCAAATTGACTAAATGACGTATCAACGCTAACAGCAGCGTAAGCAATAGCTTTAAGCTATTGAAATCAAATTATTTCTTTAACTTTTTAATGATAAAATATCAGGAACAATATAAAAAATTAAAAGCGCGTGTATTTCCTTAATTGTTGTAACGTCAAGATTTATTTTCAACACATAACATTTTTAAATATCATTCTGTTCTTTGCACATCTAGCCGGATGTTCATCAGACAAAAACTTACCAACTTGGGAAGTATCACCTTTGTTACATCTGAATTTCTTTCAGATACCTGAATTTATTCGCCTCGCATCGGAAAGAGTCAAGGACGTTAAGAATGCGTTTCACCTATGCTCTTCACAGAGGACTACCTCCATTTGGAAGTATAATGTCACTGCCACAACCCTGTAAATTTGGGGATAAAATGATAGCTGAAGAAAATCGCACACATTGGCTGCATCACACTCAGTTTATATTGTATTTTCTGCCATCTTTTATCTACGATGGATTTAATCCACAATGTGAAGATCTTGCCTAGTACAAAGAAGGAAATGGTAAAGGGCATTTCTTTATTTGCATAGATGACGCACGGGACTGACGACGGTACAAGGTAGCACGACGAAGACATCATAATATACCGATAACATCATGACGAAGCGCACTTGAACCGCGTTACGAAGTCTAGTTGTTGATACCTTGTTTCTGACCGGATTTCAGTCTGTGATTAGATAAAGAAGGCTGTGTCCAGTCTATATGCTCGTGCAATAATGAGCAGAGAGGAGGGGCTAAGGCTAAGATGACCAAGGTTTAAAACAGCCTTACAGGCGATATATTCTGAAATAGTATCTGCAGTGAGAAGAGTGTGGTTTCACCCTCTTTATCTTTTCCAAAAGCAATAGCAATCAAAGTATTGATAATACTTAAGTGGGTCGGTAGTGATTAGTTGGGGAGTCATTGATTTTTAACTGCATTTTAAACAAACTATTGGCTACATCAGGACGAGGAAATGGGAGCTTGGTACCTTTCCTAAAGACACACAGAGACAGCTGACAAAGGCTGGCCTGGGCGTGCATCGAAACCCACGACCCTTGTAGTACAAATCAGACGCTGTGCCAGCTGAGCTGCTGTGGCTTCCAGAAGGGCATTGAGACGTGGAGTGATCAAGAAAGAGGGTCGAATACTTGAAATGCTTTGTAAAATCTTATGAAATAATCTACATTACGCTCTATAACCTTTGTGTCTTGTAGGCAGCAGACAACATGCGCAATGTACCAAGCCATTGTTAGCAAAACGGTCCAAGTTTGCATACTAGCTGCCATGTGACTATTATTCGAATATGAAATGTCATGTGACTATTATTCGAATATGAGATGTCATGTGACTATTATTCGAATATGAGAGCAGCTGAAATATGGGTTAGTAGGATAATTTCTACAGATATTTCTTTCAATTCTGTCGATTATATTTTGGGAAATGGCTGAAAATCAACGTTTCTCTCTTTTGTATTTTCATACTAATTGGATGGCAGTTCAGTATTATTAGTAATAGACTGAATGACCTTTATGCAGTGATTATTTCTATCAAATGAGCGCTATTTGATGTAATATCATGTACAAGTGTTGCTATTTATAGAAATGGAGTCCATATTTGAAGGCGGATGGACATCATTTGTAAAAGATGGAAAAGTCTTTATGCTATGAGACGTTCTCTCAAATTTGTATAAAATGAAAATGCATTAATGCCTACGTGTTTCCATAATAATTGGTCAAATTCGGTCCAGTAGTTTTCTTAGGAAGATGTTGTTTGCGTATGTTTCTATTTTAGCAATAGCAACCATTTTTCATTTTAGAAAATCATTTTTGCATATTTGAAAGGACATATGCAAGGGTGCTTATTGCAAATTTAGTCTGATTTTGGAGAAGAAGCTGTCCAGTATTGATCAATATTTAGCAACGGAAGCCATGTTTGATTGCAGATCAGAATCACTTGTAAAATAATGAAAAACATTTATACCAATTTTTCTGTCTTTTGTCGAATTCTCTTCAACGGCTTTAGAAAAAAATAATTTATTTTAGGGGGTTGTTGTTTTTGTTTTTTTTTTCCCTCATCTTTTTTCTAATAGTAGCTATATTGAATGGGAGAACCACATAATGTGTACAAATGTTTGTTTCTGCCAAATTTGGTCAAATTCGGTCACCATGTTTAACAACAGCAGATTTGGGATCATTTATACATATCTGAGAAAGCCTCCATGTCAGTGTGCTTACCTTCAATTTTGTCCCTTCTGTTCAGCTTTGTTTACAACAAGTTGTTCAAAAAGGGACTTCTATTCTTAGTATAGGCGGCAATATCTGATGACGAATAAGCATCATTTGTAACAACTTGAGAGACAACCATGCCAGTATGAATCATATGCAATTTAGTCAAAATGTGGTAATTGGACTTGGAGACGAAGTTGAAAATAGCAAATTTTGATCGATGGACATGGGTCAGTACTCTCAGTTAATCAGGAGAGTTAAAGATTTAAGGCCAGGGCTACGGTTAGAACAGCTGTATCCATTGCAATGTTAAATAAGCAGTTAAATAAAAAAGGAACACATACTTTAGATGACGTTTTTACTGCTGTCATCCTAAATTTTCCACAGAAGCATCAATATTCCCAAGTAAGAACTAAATTGTTATCTGCTTTTTTCTACAACAGAAGCCCATATATTCTACATTCTGCTTATTGTATCTACGGGACTTTATTGAATATGTCTGCACATATATTATAAAGGACATATTTATTATTTTTAAGGATATGAGAAAATAAAGCATGAAACCCAACAAAAAATCCATCTATCCAGAAATATGATATCTAGTCACGCCAGTATGTTAAAATGATTAAAGACTGAGACTCAGCAAAATAAGAGAACAGATTTTACCTACATTTATTCTGAAGCTAGTTGATTCTAAGTAAAGATTTGATTGGATGGTTAAGTGATTGACAGGTGAAACTTATAAAAGTATATTGAGAGGAAAGGATGGCCAATTTGCATAAAATTGTGAGCAATGGGAACAACCAATTGATGTTAGGTTTTTCACACCTTATTTGTAACTAAGCTTCACCTACTTAAACGATCAAAGTTCATGTTTAGCATATACTACCTATCCTTCGTAGCCCAAACTTGTTGCCTACTCCGCCTTTGGGGTCAGATGGATATGCTTACCGTATATTTATAAGAACGGTAAGGTATACATCAATTATGAAAGCTGTTATGACATCTGGTTTGAAAGGTACGTGTCAAAGCGGTTTTACAAATATTCATCTTCAATGTACCGGGTGAGAAGCTTGTGAAATTTACACTAAAACTTTTTCTGTTGTCTAAAATACTGTGAAATAGAAGAGACGAGTGTATTCACACAGTAATTTTTAAGTAGTAATGTTGCCTGTGTGAACGAATAGAGATGTTCTCTTCTGATTAAAAAATGTATCACAGAAGTTCACTTCCAGAATAATGATTTGGTTAAGTTTCTTGCTTTACAGCATAGCAACACAAGTACAAGTAGGTATTTTAGTGCCGAGGCAATTTGATTAAAGTGCCTTGCCCATGGGCACGCCATATAGACTCGGAACACGATTAATTTTACTATATATTCTCTACATTTGTTTCTCAGTACTGACAATCAATACAAATCATTTATTAATCTAAAATACCTTCAAAGATGACTTCACGGTGAAGTTCTTGTCAAAGGTTCACATGCATTTCTTTGAGAGGCTGGAATGTAAACAAAGCAGTGCGCAATGGAACACAGATTTCACCTCCGGATCATCACCAAGACCTTGTTACTCCCTGTACACTGTCGCCGAAACACACATAGACAACCACACCATAAGCTCATATTCTAAAGAATAAACAATTACCTTTCAATCCATATCAATAATGCCTAAATCTAACTCTTGTATCACCACCAAAAGGAGACAGGAAAAAAGCTCTAAAAATAGACTGGTACTAACGTACTGAACCGGAACTAGCAACTGTGGTCTGATTCCATATAGTCAACCTGAGCTGATTTGGTAATAGAATTTCGAAACTCTGATCCTCTTAGTCTCGATTCTAGCACAATGACCACTCAGCCATGGCGGCTACTACATTAATAAGATGAACGCGCTCAAAGCAACATCTGCGGCTAAGTTAATGCTTACTTCCTTAATTATTATCAGCATGTTTTTGTTTTGTAATTTCATAGTGTTTGTTTTTGTAATCCTGTCGTCATGTTTTTATGTGTTATCTAATATTGTAAAGTGCTTAGAGCTTATAAAGAATAGGCGCTGTACGAAGTTTGCATTATTATTATTATCACAGAACTGTGCATTTTAGGAAGTATTCTGATACTCGAAAGTCTCGGGGGTTGGAGTTGGAACCATAAAGTCGTGCTTTGAAATCCAGACTGTTACAATGTGCTTTATTGTACAATCAAGTGCCAAGAGCTACACAAAAAAATAACCCTTAGTTTTTATTGACCTTTCCTGCAGATGGTAGAAAATTACATAAGGTGCTCTAAGGTAATAGATGGTGGTTGCTGAATAGAGTTGTCATCTCGAATATGTGTCACCGTGCTCTCCATTTTAGCTAAATAATAAGAATTACCGAGTTCTTGTTGGAATGGGAAAATTGTAATAAATAATTATGGCTAATAAACAGTCAGGTGAAACCCTCAGTGGGTTTTTAACCCGTTCTGCCCTCTATTGGGCTGTTTTTTTTATTAACTTACTCGGAAATTGCAAGTCAAGGATGAGCGCCAAAAAGAGGCAAAGTTGGTGATCAAAACATATGCCCCGCCCCCTTTCTTCATTAGGTACTTTTTTAATGTAAATTATAGTAAGTTCACCGTTCACTTCAAAGTACATTTTTGAACAAGAATTTGTTGTTCAGCTCTCTGTATCAAAACAAATAATCAATTTAGGACGTATGGTAAATATGGACCAAATGGTGATGCTATGATACAATCCGAAAGGTAATGTGCATAGGGCTCTTTGAGGCTGACAGAAGAATAGAAAGACTTGCTTGCTTACTCCACGAGCCCATGGTAAGATTTCTTCTCCATTTTCTGCGGCGTGACTACACAGTTTCGGAGTAAATACATGTACCCTGGGCCACCCTGTCAATATCAAAATAAAATTAGAAATATTTATAATAACTTTATTCATATCATTTTATGTAGATCATCAGTGGGAACATTAGGCAATTTGATTCAGCGAAAGTACAGTAAGACTTAACGATTAGATTTATAAATAACGCACCCAGAAGGGAAAGCAAGCGGAGTGTAGAAATGTTTACCATAGAACAAAAAATATAAACATATTGAACTGGGAAGCAATAGATAATGTCATTTAACGTTTATTCGACTGTTTTCATAAAAAACTGCGACTGAATATAAGCGCAAGTACAAGACTGAAGTCTTGACAACTGGCTCTTTAACATCAACTGTTATCCCTGTTATGAATTAGGATTTCGAAAGTATGATGGTGCCAAAAGTACGAAGTGTGATAAGGTGTACAGAGCACGGCATATGTTCAATCAGTGTCCATCACGAACTTGTATTCAACAAACAATCTGATGCTACATTGGTATATCGCGTCTTCTCCGGAGATTTGTGTGCGGAGGCCGTAACACCTATACTGATGACATATCATTAGCAATCGAAACACCTAAATGGGTACCATCAGGGTTTTGTGCCTCTTTCAAGTCAATCCACGAGATATACAAGCCAATATTTTACAGAGGTACGTACTGCATTTAGATATTTTATAATGTGTTTTCGTAAGGCTGCAAAGTTCGTGGACGACAAATCAAGATCTAAAAATGCTGTGGTGTTCATGGAGGAAGACAAAATACATTTTAAATCAACAAACATAAATTAAATTTGCTAGAAAGAAAGAAATAACGGAAAATAAAATAAGTAATCATGAAAATTTAAAAGGAAAATATATGACCCAGCACAAGACTAATGCAATTTGAATTTATTTTAAATATATCATTGATCATCAAGATACTTATAAAAAGAAGTGATCCTGATAAAGTGGCAAAAATCATACAGAAGGATGAAATGCATATCATTCAGCACGGAGTTTACGACTGGTAGTTTCATGAAAGAAGAAAAGAAATAGAAAGTAGAAAGGCGACCATGTCTGAAGACAGCTTTATATTCATGAGAATATATACAGACAATGAAATTTTAAAGATATGATACAAAACTTGTCTGCAAAGATATTTTTCCATATGAATACATGGGTAGCTTTGAAACATTTAGTGAAACAGCTTTTCCAGAAAAAGAAAAAGAAAAGTTATACTCATAACTAAATGATTCAAATATATCAAGTGACGAATAGATCTGAGAGTGATATATTTCAAACTGATGAGTAACACTGTTAAAATGTGTTTAATATTAGAAGGCTCTATCAATCGCCAAAACAACAATCACTGATGATTACTTGTTAGCTTGAAAGACAAGGAAATCAAATTAACCAAACAAATTCACAGTCTTAGATTTACCTAAATGGTTGATACGCAAATTGTTCAACAATAAGCTGAATAAACAATACTGTGATAGAAAGATTGTTTATTCAATCAAAAAGAATATAACCAGTAAAAACATTGATTCGGGTCACACAATCACGAGACGTATTGTGTCAAAGTGAGAAAAAAAAAAAAAAAACCCAGAAGAATTGTATACGTATTACAACAAGCGCTTTTCGCTTGATAGTATAAATGCATTACCATACGGTCGTGCCAGACTGTAATCGTGCCATGCTTGTATGTATACGAATAATTGCACTGGTATTAAAATCACATTAAACGTTTGTTCATTTCGTTCTGTTTCAGCTTAATTACAATCTCTCTTTGTACATCATGCGATGAGATTATTAGACATTAAGATAGTTTCCGAATCTTCTGGGCCTTGCCAAAAAGCATTACTACAAAAACGTGTATGTGTCCTTAAAAACAAAAAGGTCCGCGTTCACGAGCTTTGTCATTCACCAATCTTTGTCAAAGACAAACAGTTCGAATTCTGTTCTTGATCTGAAATGGCTCAACTAACTTTAAAGCTAATCGTTGCTTGGTAAAATTGCTAAAATTGTCTAATTTCCTGATAAAACGGAGAACCTGGTCGGCCATCAGATCTCAGGCAATGGAGCACTTGCTTCTTTATCGCTGATTAGTCTCACAATCATATATATATATATATATATATATATATATATATATATATATATATATATATATAAGTATATATAAGTATAAGTAAGTAAGGCAAGGTGTGGCAGGCAGGCGGCAGGCGGCGGCGCGCGTATGTGAAAGAGACATCTTGGTCTTGGAGTGGTCAATTCATTCTGTTTTGCAGGTGCTACGCCATGTTTGGAGTAAGATTTTGCCAGAGAAGGATCAGCCTGCTTTATGTAGTCTGCTGTGAACTGGCTAATGATTAGCTTTACAACTTCTACAATATCCATATCTGACACAGACCAATTGTAAACCCCAGTAGGTGTTCCTTAAGAACAGAGTTTAACGTTGCATGGTGTGTTTTACCTTTCAGTCAACATTTGTCTGAAGGAAAAAGCTATGATATATATTTTCCCAAAAGTTCAAACATTTAGGATTGTAAGTTTTGAATCATATTTGTTTTCTACGGTTTTAACAATTTTGCCTGATAAATGTTCGTGTGCTATTAGATATTCAGTGTGGACAGATTAAGTGAAAATCAAATTATTAGTTTTGCAATTTCTCCAAAAATCAATGTTTTATGGTGGACCTGGTGACAGATAACTTCTTCAGAAGTATAATGTATGCAATTGTGAGGAGATTTAAGTGCTACTTATGGGCTAATAAAGTTTCACTCGAGATTTGTCCTGGATAACTTCAAAGTTAAAGATTTGTGGATTATGCAGAATTGTGTCCTATATTTCTTCAGTTGCTTTCGTTTTCGTGGTCTCTAACAACAAATTTTGTATTCTTTGTTATCTCACGAGCTTTATAAACATAAACCGTGTTACTGTTTGAAGAAATGAAAAATATACCTGAAAAAGCCTCAACATCACCTAGCAGATAAAGACAGGATATTTGCTTGAAACTGGTCAATAACGGATATACTTCATCGAGTGGGTGAAAAATTTAGTATTAACCCTTTTATCCTCTTGAGTGTTATTCTTCAGCAAAACTTGCTTTGAGTACACTTCTATCTTTTTCAAACTTGTTTTTATTACACTTCTACCCCGTCTAAACTTGCTTTGAGTACACTTCTGTCCCGTCCTAACTTGTTTTGAGTACACTTCTATCCCGTCCAAACATGGGCTGAGTAATCTTCTATCCCGTCCTAACTTGTTTTGAGTACACTTCTGTCCCGTCCAAACTTGCTTTGAGTACACTTCTATCCCGTCCAAACTTGCTGTGAGCACACTTCAAATTCGTCCAAACTTATAAACAAGATGCATTAAATCTAGATAGTGGCGTTGTTAATTTTTATGTTCAACTCATAAAATATCTAGATCACCTCTGAATATTATTCGAATTAATACAATACACGTTTGTGCCATTTTTTATATTCTGGAAAGGAAACCTCAAACATTTTTGGTTTACGTTATCGTTTATTATGTACATATATGGTTTGCATATACGTTAGAGTTTTTGTGTTCCCATACGTCATTGTTTGTAATACCTATCGTGCCATCGTTTAGTGTGCGCATAGACGTCAGTTTGCTGTATAGTGCAGCCTTACTGACGTACGCCCGTCACCCTTTATTTATACTTATTTTTCCTATATACATGTTAAAGTTTTTATCTAGGAAAAGATTTTTCACCTCTGAAGAGTTTTGAACCATAACCAATTCGCTTTCAGTTAGTATGCATTATTTCTAAACGACGTGTCCCAGATAAACTACATAACATTTATTTACCTGTACAATTCTAGCAGACAGCATTCTCGTCCTTGTACTTCCATCTTGCTAGCCTAGTACATTTTTAATTGTCATTTATCTTTTCTAATTTTTTTAATGCTCTTGTATACGAGATAGTAAAACACAAAACAACGTACCAGTGGCCTATGTTTTTTTTTAATCCTGGTGGTTAATGCTCATCAAGATAAATACGCAAG
The DNA here is from genome assembly GCA_016617855.1 of Megalonaias nervosa. Lineage (NCBI taxonomy): Eukaryota > Metazoa > Mollusca > Bivalvia > Unionida > Unionidae > Megalonaias > Megalonaias nervosa. Next base: position 43,947 of record JAECUM010095807.1, on the reverse strand, counting down.
ATTAAGCTTCATTTTCATAAGCACAGAGGTCAGAGAAATGGAGCTAAATGGAGAAAAAATTAGTTGACGAATACGTTCACAACAACGATAATAGTGTCAAAATGTAAAGTTTATGTTTCCCATATACTTCATTTTCGAAAGCAAGACTATATCAATAGCTAAACATAAAGTGGCGGTTGTAAAAGAAGATACTATAACTATCAATCATCATCACTATTATCATCATTATCATCGCCACTATCAATAACAAAGCCATCAGCACCATCAATCTTTTTTCTTCTTCTTTTGTCATTATAATTTGCATTATTGTCGTAGTCGTTGAATGATTAATCGCTACGTTAACAAGAGCTAATTGCACAATTGTTAATTTCAGATCCTAAAAGAAAGGAGTTGGCCAGCATGAATATATAAACATACACACACAAGAACGCACAAAGAGTTCTCACCTGACAGAATATGAGTATGGACTTGGCTTTGCATCCTCGTTTGTGTGTCTCTAACTTCATTTGAACAGCCGCTACAATAAACTGTACTTATCAATCAGATTATTTGATATCTGATTAGTATCACGTTGGATGATATTGATATCTACTCAGTATCACGTTGGATCAAACTGATATCTACTCAGTATCACATCGGATCATATTGATATCTACTCAGTATCACATTGGATCATACTGATATCTACTCATTATCACATTGGATTATATTGATATCTACTCAGTATCACACTGGATCATACTGATATCTACTCAGTATCACATTGGATTATATTGATATCTACTCAGTATCACACTGGATCATACTGATATCTACTCATTATCACATTGGATTATATTGATATCTACTCAGTATCACGTTGGATCATATTGAAATCTACTCATTAACACATCGTATCATATTCATATCTACTCAGTATCACATTGGATCAAACTGATATCTACTCAGTATCACATCGGATCATATTGATATCTACTCAGTATCACATTGGATCATACTGATATCTACTCATTATCACATTGGATTATTTTGATATCTACTCATTACCACATTGGATCATATTCATATCTACTAAGTATCACGTCAGATCATATTGATATCTACTCAGTATCACATCGGATCATAGGTATCACAGAACATTCACGTGTACTGGCGAAATATTAATATCACAGAAGATATAACATCTGGTTAAATAACTGTATCAGAAGAAAAAAAAAAACAGCTAACACAATTACGTACTAAAATGAGAGGGTATTTGCAGTGAATACTTACTGATCATGTCCCTGAATGTCCATGCTTCATAGTCCTGCAAAACAAGTGGATCAAGAAGTTTGGTTTTAGTTTCTAGAAGATAATCAACTTTAGGAACAGGTCCAAGGTTAGCTCTCATGGCATGGCATGTGGAAGAGTAAGTAGTTATCAAGGCAGGGTCGACGGTTCTTACCGTCTTTATTTTTACACTTTTTCTCCTTTTTTTATGACCTCATTGAAGCCTTCAAGAATATTTAATAGAAACTGTTTTACAATCCAAATAAATTCTAGTGCAAACTTTTAGTCTCCATTGGTTTTTATATTGCCTTTCTAGATAGGCATAAACATATGTAACAGCTACATATCGTGCTGCAAGACGGATTTAAGGTTAGGAAGCCGTACTAGAGTTCTTGTATAAAAGATTCATGGCTAAAAAAATGCTTTTCATATTTGAACCCAGCTCTTTTAACAGATGGATTAAAACTGGGCAAATTGATCACAGTTTCCATTCATCATCAATATTATTATAGTCTCCTCGTCATCATCATCTTCGTCTAATTCCACTTCAAGGCTTTTATCCTTTCAAATAGCAATGTGTACGTATTTAGACTGCAAATGATAATACATGTATGTCGCCTTGGAAAAGGTTTTAAATCATTTGATGAAAATTCGCTGAGCTATACAACACTTCCATACTTAGGATTCATTGTCCACTAGCTGGAAATAGGCCGAATGTATGTATACGAATGAGGAAAATAAGATAAATACAAGTATATAAAATGTACATGAGAAGCAATTTACGTATGGACGGACGTGATCGCGCATACAACGGATTGAAAGCACAATTTACAAACGTGAGATTGCGAGACATTGCAACGAATGTGCTTCCAGTCGGATAAAGATACATGGGTGATTAACTGAAAGGTCAACATTAACCGAAATACAGATGTAACACTGCATCCGAGTTATAAGATTTTTGGGTACTCATGTTTAGCTTTTAGAAAGAATAATACAAGATCGTGTAGAATAAACATTGAATGCATTGCCTTAAGTAAAAGAAAAGATGAACATGCAATTACTGAATGTCGTTGCAATTCCATGGACTTAAACATTTAACACCAGACTTAGGTAAACCAGATAATCATGGGAGACAAAGGTGATCGACTCTCGTAGGAGAAGGTGCAGTGGGTCTTGAAAGATAACTGCACCTTCTCCTCCTTTCTCTTGGTGGATTAAAGAATGTATTTGAAATGATCTATATAACTGAGAGTGTAAGTTAGGGAAGTACAAGACACGAGTTGCTTAAGCCGGAACGGTGAATTAGATGAAGTGTGAAATGTTAACCTACGGGTGCTGAAGTTCGCGAGTATCGTCAGATGAAGACACAATGCTAGTTCGACTTCATGACGAAGGTGACGAGAGACGGTGAAATAGCGACTTAACCTTACTGAAATAATATATATATATATATATATATATATATATATATATATATATATATATATATATATATATATATATATATATATATATATATATATATATATATATATATATTTCTGAAGGAACAATTTGTATGTTTGCCAGAATTATCTAAACCGTCATGATCTTTCGCCTTCACTTAGATAGGTTAACCGCCGTGATAATTCAACAAAGGAGAAATCTTATCAACCAATACTGTAGCAGACGTCACCTCGTGAATATTAAATAAATTCTGGAATTCCCCTGTAATGTCAAGCAAACATATCAAATTTCATTAGAAACTAACTCTTGCAACTTGACTATGTTTAACTAACATAGCTTGAGACATTATAGATGTAATGTGTATAACGTCACCCGATGTTTTAGTTCCGTCTGTGCTGGACAAGATAATTTTGAAGCTCTCCGTACTGACTAGTCCGATAAATCATCCCTCCAAATTTGTGTTGATACTGATGGACGATATGTGGGTCTGATGTGACCTGTTCATTAAAATATGCAATTTTGCTGCATGCAAATCTTTCCGGGACAAACCTGCGGACACTTTAGACACATACCGGATATTGGTAACAGCCATATCAAGAGCGAAATTCAAAATGGCCACAGGACAGATAGTTGTGCTATTCCAGGTGGATTTACAAGTCACCAAACAAACGATATGCTCCGGAAATATAATGTACATGTCACCAAAAGAATTCTACAGCTGACGGTAGCTGCACAGTCACGAGAAATACCGGTAAGTGTATAAAATGTACACCGATGTATGCAGCCAAAATTGGATGCAGATAATTGCTGGTTTTAATGAATAGGTGATATCAGCCCCTCGCCCGAAAATCAACATCATCACAGGTGAAGGGCTGATTTATCGGCCTACGTACTAACTTTGAAATTTACGTCGCATTCGCCATATGGCATGTGCGACGGGTCAATGCCCGCACCGCGGGCTAATTAATTATCGCGGAGGAAGGAAAAAGATCCTCATCCCCTAGCGCATTTATGCACACAAGGTGTGCTCTTTAGTTAAGCCAACAGGTCGTGGGACAAGAAAGTCCCAAACGACCTGTCTGGAGGGCTATGATGAGAGGGAATGGACCCATCACACACTCATTCTGACGAATGCCTGTCTACTGCGGTATGAGACGTCAAGTTTGATTGGGCAATTCTTATATAACATCACCCCGGTTCCGTGCGTACACACTCTTCGGGGCACCTGATTTCTATACTAGTGGGAATCGGCCCACACACTCGTCCTTTAAATGTCCGAGTTAGCAAGGAGGAGAGGGACCAGGAGGGAGACACCAAACGCCAACCGGAACATTCCTGAAACGCCATAAAATTATAACTATTAAATTATGCCCAGTTATCAACATAATGTGTAAATCCTACTACCAATTTTGTGTAAGCCACAATTGCAATTAGAGTCACGCTAACTAGTTATAAATTTTTATAAACTTTTAAATCCAAAATTACATAGTGTACATATGATCATTTAATTTAAAATTGTAAACATAGGTCTAATAGACCAGTTGCATTTTGTACAACCATGTTGGGGCAATTGGTTATTAATTTGCAACAGTGAATTAAAAGGTCGTATTTGATTATAAAGAATTATCGAATTGGGATTTCAAGCCAAACTGAGGTCCCTTGGTAACGAGGCAATAATTTATTAGCCCTAAAAAGGGCTTTAGGACGGCGGTCCAAATGTATGGCGGCGGTCTTCATCTTCCTTAATTTCCGCCGCACTTAGTGGTTTGTCGTAACGCTGCTTAGGGGATGCCTCAATACCATGAAGTTCAATTTTGGTGGAACGCATTGTTGTAGAATTGGGTGAGGATAAGTACCCCGAACTGCAACTGCTGAGGTCTCGGTTTCCTGGTTTTTATTTGTCTCCAGGCGATGTATATAACTGCACTAATAAAGTGAATAGCCTTTTTTGGTATCATTTAGTGCACATTCAAGCCCGAGATCCATCAGATCTATCATAACCAGTATCTTATCCATTCTTACTTTCATCTTCATCTGTTCAGATTCTTGTTGCGAAAGGGTGTGTGCTTCAGCTACGGCTTTATTCCGAAGCTTCTGCTTCCGCTTTGGCACGCTTCCTTGCCTGTGCGATGTCTAGGAGGGAGATTTCTGTTTGGGCTTCCACGTTCCTGGTGTTGCTCTGCCGTTGAATTGTTAGAGTCTGCGTCGCAATGGAAGTAGTAGTCAACTGAGGAACCATGCAATGTTCCAAGGATCTTGGTTTTTCTGTCAGAGGTCCAGTCACCGCAGCTGAGTGGTTAGTATCCCGTAGTAGGGCTGCCTTCCTCCTCTCTTTGCTTTTTTTATTCCTGCTCCTTCTGCCATCATCATATTCCTGTGGGTTAATATCTTGGTTCGTCACCTCATTCTCATCCTAGACAAGTAATAAAGTTGTTCTTTTTGTTCCGGCTCTCAGGCTCCAGCTGGTTGCTTGTGCCTTACCTAGGGCCCTAATGGCCCGAAGTGCCAGGGTAGGTATAATTGCACTGGCTGGCAATACACGTGCTTCGCCCCTGATTGTGTTCTCTTCCATTGCGATCTGCATACTAGCTAATAATCCACGCAACTATTTAATGCTCTCCAGTACACTTAAGTGGTGATATTTATAGTGTTACGTGTCTTAGGCTCGTACAAAGTAATAAAGAAAAGAGTGAAGCCAACAAGCTATATAAATTTTAACAAAATAATTTATTTCCCTAGAAAACAAGGTAAAAATATGAAAAAGGACTTGCGGTTTGTGAATCTAATCCAAAAATTAATCCTAGAACTTAAAAAATATAAGTCCTATCACTAAACAGTTCTAAATGAATCAAAGTTCGAATCCCGATGAAGTTCCAAGATGGAAGGCGATGACGTCCTCTATAACCTTTCTGTGTTGTCGTGTCAACAGTTGCTTGTTGAATTGTATGAATCAAGAATAATATTCCGGCTTTAGAATTCCGAATAATTTTCAGTAAATGTCTTTGTCTAAGAATTATGATGAACACTAGATAAAGTCTCCAGGAAAAATAAATTATTTTTAAATAAAAACTCAATTCAAACTGACAACAACAGGAATATCTTTGAGCCCGAAGGTATGAATTACGACTGAATTAAATCACTATAAAACATCAGTTTAACTCCAACTACAACGCAGAAGGGACCACGTGATAGGTTCACGTGATCACTCTCTTTCGAGAAACGTAGTAACATCATATGTCAATTATCACGTCCGCCATGGATGAATTCGATTCGACTTGAACGAATCTTACTATAAGATTCAATAATAAAAAAGTTGTTTACAACAGAGCTGACACGCAAGCCAAATATGACCTTGATTACGACCAATGATTTTCACTCTAGGAAAGAAATAAAAAATGTTGTTTACCAATTCTGAATCAATGTGAGGAACTAGGTCAGCTAAAAATACAATCTAACAAGACTGGTTATTTACCATGCCTGAACTGAATTTTCCGGAAAAATGACAAATCCAATGAATAAAGTTTATCATTACAATAACATGTAATGAAATAAAAAAAAGAAATTTAAAACTAACACACAAGTAATTAAATTACATATACGTAACACTTCCCCCATAAAGAAAAAGAAAGATTTATATAATAAAGCTTTCTTTTTACCATATGTTCATTATACACGAAGTAAAAAAATTACATAAGAAGAACTCATATGAATTATACAAAGTGTACATGAAATAATATTTCTATACACGGGAAAGTGCATTTGCAATTAAATTGTCTTTTCCCTTGATGTGCCTGATGTCAAGATTATATTCCTGCAACAATAAACTCCACCTTAATAATCTTTGATTTTTGTTTTCCATCTTGTCGATGAAAGTAAGGGGGTTGTGATCACTAAACACAACAATCGGAGAAGGAGCTGAACGAATGTAAACTTCAAAATGTTGTAATGCCAGTATCAAAACCAAACATTCCTTCTCGATTGTTGAGTAATTTCTTTGGTGCTTATTTAATTTCTTAGAGAAACAGCACACTGGATGATCAACACCATTTCTACCTTCTTGAATCAATATTGCTCCAACCCCAACATCACATGCATCAACAGATAGATTAAAAGATTGACTAAAATTTGGAGCTGTAAGAACTAGCGCACTTTTAAGTATGGCCTTTAACTTCTCATAAGCCTCCTGACATTTTTCAGTCCAAAGAAAATTGCTTCTCTTGCTCAGTGAATTTGTCAGGGGTTCAGCAATATTAGAAAAATTGGAACAAAATTTCCTATAGTACCCAGCCAAACCCAAAAATCGTATCAGTTGCTTTTTACTGACAGGCACAGGGAAATTATAGATAGCCTTGACTTTAGCATCTATAGGTTTAACTTGTCCATGTCCCACGATATGTCCTAGAAATGTTACACAAGCACGGCAGAACTAACTTTTGGATAAATTATTTGTCAAATTTGCATCAGTGAGTCTGTCAAAGAATTTCCGAATTGTTGTTAGATGTTCTTTCCAGGTGCCGTTTTAGATGATGACATCATCGATGTAAGCATCACAATTATCTAGACCAGAGGTAATCGTATTCATCAAACGTTGAAAAGTACTTGGGGAACCCTTCATCCCAAACGACATCACTTTATATTGATAACGTCCATCTGGAGTCACGAATGCCGATATTTCGTTTGCTCTTTCCGTTAGTGGAATTTGCCAAAATCCTTTCAGAAGGTCAAACTTGGTGACATACTTGGCATTTCCAATTTTATCATTGCAGTCATCGATTCTTGGTAATGGAAATGAATCTGTTTTAGTCACACTGATCACCTTCCTATAATCAGTGCACATACGGAATGTTTTATCTGGTTTCGGAACAAGTATACATGGTGAACTCCAGTCACTTTTACTGGGCTCTGTGAAATCATTCTCCAGCAAATACTGAATTTCCTTTTTCAAGTATTACTGTTTGAGAGGGTTCATCCTGTATGGGTGTTGTTTCACAGGTTTAGAATTTACAATTTCAACGTCATGAAAAATTTTGTTTAGTCCTCGTAGGAACATCTGAAAATAAGTGCTCATATTCAAATAATAACTGTTTAAGTTCATTCCTTTCTTGTCGTTGCGAATGTGAACGTGTCTGGTCCAGATTTGTCATAATTTCCGACTTTCGACGATTTGTTGCTCCAAAGTCAGTAGAGTCCGATTGAATTCCTTCACTTAAATCCTCATTGAGTGGGACAGGTACAACTAAATTAATTACATGAGTTACCTAACTATCTCTCTCTTAATATACTCATTTAACATGTTTATGTGGCAAAGTTGATTTTGTTTTTGCCTCTCAGGAGTATTCATGATGTAATTTAAATCATTTACTTTCTTTTCAACCGTGTACGGACCATAATACTTGGCCTGAAGAGGATTTTGTGGAATGGGCAAGAGAGCCAGAACTCTATCATACCTTAATTTCATTTTTGACTGAGTAGAGTGTAGAATCGCTCTTGCGACCTCACAAGCCTTTGACAACTTATAGTCAAAATTAGAAACATAATCAAGAAAATTAAGTTCAGTATCTTCATTAGAAAGAAGTTTCTCTTTCAACAACTTCAACGGTCCACGCACAGTATGTCCGAAAACTAGTTCAAAGGGACTGAATCCTAAAGGTTCTTGGACTGACTCCCTAACAGCAAACAACAGTAAATGAATGCCTTCATCCCAATCTGTACCTGTATCAAAGCAATATGATCGAATCATATTCTTCAAAGTCTGATGAAATCTTTCTAAAGCCCCTTGGTTCTCAGGGTTTTAGGCAGAAGATTTGAATTGTTGAATGCCTAATTCATACATAACTTGCTGGAAAATTCCAGACATACAATTTGACCCTTGATCCGATTGGACAGATTTGGGAAGGCCAAATTGAGTAAAAACCTTTATTAAAGCTTTTTCTATAGTTTTTGTTTCAATATTCCTCAAAGGAATTGCCTCTGGGAATCTTGTTGACGCACACTTAATGGTCAACAAGTATTTGTTACCTGACTTGGTCTTAGGTAAGGGACCAACACAATCTACCATTATTCTGCTAAATGGTTGGTCAAATGCAGGAATAGGTTGCAGATGAGCCTTAGGTATCTTCTGATTGGGTTTTCCTACCATTTGACAAGTATGACAAGATCTACAAAATTTACAAACATCACTTTTGATTTTTGGCCAATAAAAGTGAGTCAAGATCTTGTGGTAAGTCGTATTAATCCCTAAACGACCAGCCAGAGGAGTTTCATATGCCAGACTAAGTATTTCCTGTCTGTGAGATTTTGGAATCACAATTTGATAGTTCACTGACCATTCGTCACCAGCAGGTACCTCGGGAGGTCTCCATTCTCTCATACGAATTCCATTTTTAATGAAATAACAGACAGGTACATCAGTAGCTTCAGTTTCACTAATGGCCCTCTGAAACAAACAGGAGATCTCAGGATCTTTTTCCTGTTCGACGACAAGTGATTGTCGTTTGTACAATTCCGACTGTCACAGGTCCTGAAACTAAGTCTGATGACAAATTTACACAATGGAGAGGAACATTAACAAAGCCGCACTCTACTCCCTGAATAAGAACACTCTCATTAAAACAGGACTTCTCAGAAAAAGGCAAAGTATCTGATAATAAGAGACTCTGAGAAGCTCCTGTGTCCCTCGACAAATAGGGATAGGATTGGCCAAATCACCCAAGAGTGATATAGAACCCTTCCACATGAATGGTTCATAATTCTCCATAATAAAATCAGACTGGGGTTTATTGGACCCAACAAATGTATTGCTTTCAATATATGACCGTGACCGTGACCTTAACCTCTTAGAAATAAGAGCATTTGGGATAGGTCTATCTTGATTCTGATGCTTATGTTTCAATTTGAAGCAATCAGAAATAACGTGCCCTTTCTTCTTGCAATAAGTACACGTAGAAAGAGATAAGGATTTTGAATCAAGCTTATCAGAAGATTGATTTTTAAAAGTTGTGCCAGACTGAGTTTTAGATGGGCTCGTATTCGGCTGAAATACCTTTCTACAAGTAGACTGCTGAGTGAAAGACTTGTCTACCACAGGAACTTTATGAGTTAAGAAATACTCATCAGCAGCAAGAGCAGCATTTTCCAAGGTTTCGATCTTATGCTCTTCAAGATAAGTCTTAATGTCATTAGGGACACAGTTCTTGAACTCTTCAAGTAATACAAGTTGTTTAAGACTTTCATAATCATGTTCAACTTTCTTGGCCAAGCACCATCTATCAAATAACTGCTCTTTTTCTCTTGCAAATTCGACATACGTTTGTCCAGCTTCTTTTATATAGTTCCTAAATTTTTGCCGATAAGCCTCAGGAATTAACTCATAACCCTTTAAGATGCATTCCTTAACCAAATCTATAGTCAGAACTTTGCTGTACTGACAGGGATGCAATGATATTTCTGGCTTTGCCATAAAGTACACACTGCAATAATTGAGTCCAATGCTCCCTTGGCCATTTCAAATTTTCAGCAACTTTTTCAAAATAAGGAAAATATTTGTCTACTTATTTTTCGCTAAAAGGGGATACTAGCCTAAAATTCTTTGTAATATCAAAACTTGAATTTGTATGTGAAGCGGGAACGTGCCTTTCACTTGCCAGCTATACTTCTTTTAACTTAATTTGAAATTCCCATTCATCCTTCTCTCTTTGCAATTGCATCTGTCTGTCTGTCTGTCTCTGTCTCTCTCTCAAATTGTAACTGCATTTGTTATCTTTCTCTCTTTTCTGTCTCTCTCTCCTCTTTTTTCAAATTGCAACTGCATTTGTTTCTCTCTCTCTCTCTCTCTCTCTCTCTCTCTCTCTCTCTCTCTCTCTCTCTCTCTCTCTCTCAAATTGTAACTGCATTTGTTTTTCTTCTTTCTGTAAATGCATTTGTTCTTTCTCTTTCTCCAATTGCACTTGCATTTGTATTTGTTTTTCCTCTTTTTCTTTCTGAAGTTCAATATCCTGGCTAAATTATACACGAACAAGGTAATTTTATTATACGGTAATGACTGACAATATAAAATATACACAAAATAATTACACAATGTTACAATACATACAAAAATCTATTTATCATATGGGGGTGAAAACATCGTGAAACAACAAATACCGGTACACAATGCAGGTAACACAATTTCCCTGCTACAACACTGAAAGACATACGCTATATAAGTACATTATACATATTAATATATATAAAGCACATCTTTCATCTAGGAAACGATGCATAGTAATTAGATTGTTAAGTCAATTAGTAACGGAGGTAATGTTAATTACACATACATACATGCATGGACATATATAAACATTCATTAAAACAGACGGACTTTAATATATATCATACAGAAAGAAAGACAGAAAGGATGCCAAAGAAGTACTTACGTAGTAAACAGGTAGTATGTGTTCGTCTTTGAAAGTTTTCTGCAGTAAGGTATACTTGGGGACTTTCGACGATACTAGCTATAAAATCAAGGTAAAAGTTAAATATTAGGTTCATGTGTTTTGTTATGGACAACAATTTATCTAGCTACTGTATATATTTTGGTACACTAAAGTGAAACCCTTGCATACCACACTCTACAAACTGAACCATGGCCCCATCCCTTGAATTCTCTCTGATATTTGGATGGTGTTTGCTTTTGTCTGAGTGTTTTTCTTTACGGCATGTCAAGACAAGTAGGTTATTGCGTACCAAGGAAATCGGAGTAACGTACATGTTTTGCTCAAGCAGTCACCACGATAGCCAACTCAGGCTGATCAGGCTGATCCGACGATTGGAACCCACGACCTTTCGGTCACAAGTCCTCCAAGCTAACCATGGCTTGGAAGAGTCATACAAGAAATCATGCTCGTAAACATCCTAGCAAAAGGGTCCATTAAAGTTATTATAAATTATGCCCAAAAATGTATCAATAATTAACATTTTCGAATTCATAAAATGATGCTTTAATCAATATATCCATCAATTAACGAACCACATTTGCTTCTTGGTTTAGAGAAATTCTGTCGTTATTTGCAACCGTGTTTTCTGACCACCACATGCGCACCCGAATGGCCCGTCACATGACTAAGTAAGGTAGTTCTCGATTACTCTTGTATAACGACCACACCTCTGCTAAGACATCAGTGGTGTACATATATAAGTCAATGCAGTGTTAAAGCGCACTCATTATCAAATATTCCAGCATCTTGATTACTATCTAAAATTAAGCTATAAGACACCGGCAACACTTGCCTGGACCCCGATGATGGGAAGCATTATGATCGTTAAAAGTTGGTCACAGTGATCCATTGTAGCAGTCTTGTTTTGTAATGTTCCTGTAAGTGTCCATTGCACAATGTGGGATGCAGCATAAAATAGAAACTGAAAGTCAATACATTTTAAACTGAGCATTCAGTGTACATCACAAATGAACGCAGATGTGGTACTACTCTAACTGTCCAGGTGTGGTACTACTCTAACTGTCCAGATGTGTTGCTACTCTAACTGTCCAGGTGTGGTACTACTCTAACTGTCCAGGTGTGGTACTACTCTAATTGTCCAGGTCTGGTACTACTCTAACTGTCCAGGTGTGGTACTACTTTAACTGTCCAGGTGTGGTACTACTCTAACTGTCCCGGTGAGGTACTACTCTAACTGTCCAGGTGTGGTACTACTCTAACTGTCCAGGTGTGGTACTACTCTGTCATGGTGTGGTACTACTCTAACTGTCCAGGTGTGGTACTACTCTAACTGTCCAGGTGTGGTACTACTGTAATTGTCCAGGTGTGGTACTACTTTAACTGTCCAGGTGTGGTACTACTCTAACTGTCCAGGTGTGGTACTACCCTAACTGTCCAGGTGTGGTACTACTCTAACTGTCCAGGTGTGGTACTACTCTAACTGTCATGGTGTGGTACTACTCTAACTGTCCAGGTGTGGTACTACTCTAACTGTCATGGTGTGGTACTACTCTAACTGTCCAGGTGTGGTACTACTCTAACTGTCCAGGTGTGGTACTACTCTAACTGTGCAGGTGTGGTACTACTCTAACTGTCCAGGTGTGGTACTACCCTAACTGTCCAGGTGTGGTACTACTCTAACTGTCCAGGTGTGGTACTACTCTAACTGTCATGGTGTGGTACTACTCTAACTGTCCAGGTGTGGTACTACTCTAACTGTCATGGTGTGGTACTACTCTAACTGTCCAGGTGTGGTACTACTCTAACTGTCCAGGTGTGGTACTACTCTAACTGTTCAGGTGTGGTACTACTCTAACTGTCCAGGTGTGGTACTACTCTAGCTGTCCAGGTGCCTACAACAAGTTGCATGACTGGACAGAAAGGACATAATCTTACCACGTGGAACAAAGTATCCAATTTACTCGAAGCTTGTCCACATTGTGGTGTTAATTATGAACCTTAACACATTGTGAATTATTTGGTATGAAGCTTTGACAATTTGGGAAATACATTTTATCACGCCTGTCGAAACAAACGTTTCGTAAAACACAAGAAGCGCCGCTTTTTCAATATTATGTTCGCCATAGATGTTAATGCAGTAAAACATAATATCGAATAAATTAATACTTCGAATTAAAAATATCGACTTCTGATTGGTGTACACCAGATGTATATCAGAAATGAAATTACAGATAGAGTAATAGAAAAAGACTCACAAGTGAAAGGTTGATTTCTTTAATGCCGATGAGAGAGAGAGAGAGATAGAGAGAGAGAAATTGAAGGGCGGATTGTCGCAAGGGTATGCAAATGACTATAACTAGATTAGTAAGAATCTCAGTCGGAATATAATAGATACATGAGTGCATCCGAATACTTTGTCGGTTGGTTGTATCTGCCTTCTATTGACACTCCATAAGTAACTTATTAAATATTGTCTATTAATTACTGTCTGCCTTAGCTAAGAACACTTTTATTAGTTCTGCTGATTAATGCCCCCGTAACAGATGAAGTTGATCTATTCAGTTCTGTCTTGTTGCTATTAAAACTCAATTGTCGAGTGAACGACACTTCCTTCAGTCATTCATTTACATGCCTAGAATATTTGTAAGATCTATTCTTTTGTTTCATCTTCTGAACATACAGTCAAAATGTTTTGAGATAACACACACACACGCGCGCGCGCGCACAGCAATGCACATAAACGTGCATGCAAGTCCTCTAACAAGTCCCTTACCGTGTGTGGATTTAAATTTGCTTCAATAGTTCAGTTTTCTCCTTTAAAGAAGCATATGGTCTTTGTTGTAAATAGTTACTGAGCTGTTTATGTCGTTTACTATATAGAGCTACCAAAGTTGACCATATTTGTACTATTACGTCATCAATTGCAGTTAACCAATAAGAAGCCCCAGTTTGGATTTGCTTATTCATTTTGAAGATGCAATTTAGTTGGTGTATATCCCTTGGGGACCTTTGAATTTAAGAACACATAAAACACTTCTTGAGAACATTTTTTAATATTTCATATATAGCATGATAACATTGTTTGCATTTGGAACATGCACAATAAGAGAATGTTGGGATGCCTCTATGTTGCTTTCACGTACGGTGCCTGAAATTTCTCTGAATATTGCCAATGTAGAAATTGTATATAATCTAAGCCTGAATTATTTTAAGGTACACTATCTTTAGCAGTTATTAAATTAGCGAAAATGAATTTTATCAGATGAGACAATACCAGCTTCTGAAAGTGCAATGAATGAATTACAAATATATAAAAAGTAAAAAGGAATTATCGCAGTTTTTGTTTTTGTTTTTGTTTTTGTTGTTTTTTTTTTGTTGTTTTTTTTTTGGGGGGGGGAGGTGTTGTTTACAATTTACCTTTGAAATCCAGGCCGTGAAAATGACCAAGCAGAGCTAGCAGTATTTCTATAGGTGCACATATGGAGAAAGGCCAATCTGGATGCTTGATAACCCAAATTACACACATCAATCATACACCAAAATAAAGAGAAGAAACGTTCTTTTAACAATATCTAAGAGGTTTTTTTTGAACAGCCAGGATAAGTAGTAAGGAAAGCTTGATAAATACTGTTTTTCTTTAAAACTCTAACCCCCTATGCAAACTACGAAACTTCGGAGCATTACCAAAATCATGGAGATGGAAAAGACACAATTTGGCATGAGAAATGTTAACTAGTATGATAAATCTGTCTTGTAGTGTCTCAAGATGGTCGATAAGAAAAGAGTAAACCGAATGTTTACACCTACCAACGTAGGAATATTGGTCAATATTTTAAAATCATGGATATCTAAAAGACACAATTTGGCAAATGAAGTGCAAACTACTATAATACGTATCTTTTGCAGGGTCTCGAGATGATCGACAAGAAAAGAGAAAACCAAATATCTGGCAGTGTCCCAACGCCTAAGGCCAAAATTTGAAGAAAAAAAGACATTGTCAGGCGGAATGGAAGGATTACGTACAACTCGGTTTTTCTCTAAAAAATGGAGAGACGGTAACATGGCCTGTTTCTAGAATATAGTCGGACAATTTTTGCTTCCTCTGAATGCAAGTACATGCATTACACAAGTACATGCATTACACAAGCACATGCATTACACAAGTACATGCATTACACAGCTAATATGATGGTTTTTGCTGATGTCCTTCACATTATGAAGGTCACACAACAGTCTCTAAACTGCCTTCTTTTGTCGCAAGTCCTTCTGTGCAAATACGTGTTTCCTAAATGGTTTGAGAATAGACAGAAATTTATAGCACTTTTCTGACACTCGATTTTTAGCTATCTTTTATGTCCTTACTCAACACTATTCGTACTCATGTCGATATAAAACCGACACACGACGTATACAGAAAAGTGTAATTAAACGTAACTAAATTAAATGTTAATGGTGGTGTAATGTTTCAGTGCGACGTGCTACTAGGCACTTCAAACGCTATGTTTTCGTAATGTTTTGATGGTAGTTCATTTGGAAAGGCAATGCGTATTTTGAAATATTGCACAACTTAATTTTTTTTTACTTCATATGACGTAAAAATCTGCAAACTTGGATATAGTAAGAACTTTTATATAATTTATTTTTTATTCAAAATGTTATTATCCGATAACATAAAGTGGTTTTAGTAATAATATAAACACTGTAAAACCTCTCGTTTTGTAGTTATGTTAATTTATTTATTATATTATTTATAGTTTTCTTGTGTGTTCAACATTTGTCAATGACTTGAGATTGTAAGGATCATTTGTAAACAACATATTAGATAGCTAACTTTTGTCCATGGCTAAGGGCTGTACTTTAAGATAGTATTTGTAATCATGTTAACATGGCCGTTTGACCTTAGAAAGCTCTGGAAACGAACTTATAACCAACATCCTGGTCATCTTTTTGTGTCTTAGTTTTTGTAATAAGATTCGGGTAATAAATATTATTCATTAATATCTTAATATTGGTCTGGAATAATTTTCATTTGTCTAAGATATAATTTGAGCGGAATTATTTCTTGAAATTATTCATTGGAATTACAAACTGCTAATTGACTTTTCGGACTGAAACACTACTTTTCTGATTACTGAGAACTGATTCAAAAGCCTTCTGGATTATATCATTGTGAGACAACAAGACTGTTGGCACATTATCACATTCAAGACCACTGGTACATCAGCAGATTCTAGATTTGAATTAGTCAGGAACTCCACTGGAATTCATTTGGAACACACTATAATTTTGGACTTGCGATAGAAAGTTTAGGATTATTAAATTTGGGATTAATTCACAATACTGTACGTTCCTCTAATATTTTTAATTCTTGACTTGGGAAAATAAATTATTTGTTGAATTTTACGAAACGTGTTGGTTTTACGTTTGTCTGATACATACTGTAAGACCAAAAAGTCGTAACAATGATTGGTTTGTTGC
Organism: Megalonaias nervosa; assembly: GCA_016617855.1. Lineage (NCBI taxonomy): Eukaryota > Metazoa > Mollusca > Bivalvia > Unionida > Unionidae > Megalonaias > Megalonaias nervosa. The sequence continues at coordinate 27,319 of JAECUM010095807.1, read as the reverse complement.
ATACAAACATTTGCCAAAACGATAAGAAAAGACGTAGAACCATCAGACTTCAACTCTTCCTTTGCCATTTAACCAATATTTAAACACTGCATATCGTGTGATACATCATATCGTAATGTTCTGGTTCAGTTCCTCGCTAAATAACTACACTAACGATCAGTTATCCTTGTATGATATATACTGTTTGGAGTGACATGTTCATTTACCAAAATATTAGATATACCGTCTCGAGTGACATGTTCCGCTACCCTAGTATGAGATATACCGTCTGGAGTGACATATTCAATTACCGTAGTATAACATACCGATAATATGTTTAAGCTCACAAGTCTGTGATGCAGACCCATCACATAAGTATAGCAATGTACAACTGACCGAAAAGGATGCTCTTAATTGTCGTTATGTCTCATTTCTTCTTGACTTTGATCTTATTTGGTTGAAATTATATCAGTTTGTGGAAGAAATAACACGAGAGAGTATAAATGCCTACTATTTTGTGCAGAACTGTGGTCATGTCTTTTAATGAAATGATTATATTTACGGGTGTCATTTACTGCATTTACGGCTGTTGTGACTCAAAATTTACGTTAAATATTATTAAAATACTGGAAATTATTTATTGCTTGAAATGTTCCTATGTTAAGGTTATACATGTTTATCCAAGTTTATTACAAAAGTTAACAGCCCCAGTGCCCCCCCCCCACTGAAAATTGTGAACGCTCGATACTCAGCGTTTTAGAGTGCAATCTGTGAAATACGAAGGTTCCAGTGCACATCCAGATAGTATATATTTTGCCACACCTTGTTGAATTATCGAGTTCATAGATTCCAAAGAAGAAGAAGAAAATCAAGCTCTGTTTCTAATGTGCAATAACAGGCTAAAAAAAATAATTTAAAAATGTGAAAAGTTTCAACGACTTACCACTACACGAGGAGAGTTGAAGCTTGGACCAACAATCATTCTTTCAATGTGTTGCTCTGATAGCCATTTTGTCCTTTGGATCTCAGACTGGACTTTGTCAATTTCGTCCTGCATGACATTACCTTGAGAATATATATATATATATATATATATATATATATATATATATATATATATATATATATATATATATATATATATATATATATATATATATATATATATATCTCCACAACGTCCCATGTAACTTCGATTTTAAACTTTTAGCCGTATTAACTGAAAAGTTTGCACAATTCTTAAATGCCGTGAAAGGTTACCAAATTCCTAACACGATTAGATTTGACGAGTCATCACCAGTAAGAACTTGCCAAAGCTTTGTATGGTACACGCTAAACTGCACTTAGAAAATATGACTCTGCTGTTAGCAATTGGGAAGACGATTCCTGATATTGACTGTGCTGGAATGAAGTCCTTTAAAACCATCTCGCAATAATAAACGATTAGTGTATGCAAAAAATAATTGTGTATATCGATTAACGTACGCAAAACATTATCGTGTATATCGATTAATGTATGCAAAACATTATCGTGTATATCTATTAACATATGCAAAACATTACTATATATCTCGATAAATGTATGTATGTAAGTATCAACTTTTCTCTATACATGTTTATCGATGTGTTCTAAATACATTTACCCATTTTCTGAAAGGATGTGTGCCTATTTGTTTTCTTACGGGTTGCTCTATAGATAATATGAACTTCTGAGAGAGTGGCGGGTGTAAGGTGAAGTTGTCTGCATTTGCAATATGCACAATCGAGACAATGTTGTCATGTCTCTGTTACTTTTATGTGTTGTGGCTGATATTTCTTTGGATACTGTATTTGTGGAAATTGTACAAGTTTAGTTTTTAATTAGCCACTTTAACGAGTGAGAAAAACCTGGGAAATTATTTCTGTTTAAAAATCTAACTCCTACGCAAGAATATAGAGCGCCACCAGATATATGTGCATTTCTGTCTGTCTCTGTCTAGGTCTTTGGAATATTTGGTGTACGGCTATCTCATTTGTGTCAGTCTAAATTTCCGCCCGAAATAACAACGATGGTGCACTGGTTGCACGTGGGCCTCATTCGCTATTGATTAGGGATCTGTACTTTATATGGCGCAAAATACAAGTATTGTCAAGGACTTCGTTTGTACATCTATCTGTATTTCCCCTCTTAATTTAAATCTCAATCCACTTGAGAGCTGATTAGCTAAATCCTTAATAATAATAATAATAATAATAATAATAATAATAATAATAATAATAATAATAACTTGCTAGAATACGTATGCTTTTGAGCAAATATTGATTGGTTGCCTTAAATTGATTGAAAAATACAACTAAATCACCTGGCGTACATATGATGATTTCAAATACGGAGAGTCATTACTTGCGGTCATAATTTTGTCTTGATTTCGGTTGTTTATTTGCTTGCTTTAGCTCGGTTATTGCTAGTTCCAGACGGAACGAAACTTTATACTCGAGTTTAAATAGCTCTCAAACGAGCTTCATACGTGCATGTAATTAGAGAGATGCTATGGGTTCAGTGGCAACAACACATACGCACATACACACACCAAGTTTGGAAAGACAGCTGAACGTTCAGAAAATTCTATTTTATGTGAGGAAATAATGTATGAATGTCTTTTCGTTCAGTAGAGTCCCATTTGTAATCAAACAAATGTTCATTGCAAATAAAAGCAGACACTCTAGCAAGTTTGGAAGAAAATGAATCTTTCTTTGCATATTCTGATGCAAATATTGAAGAGGCCGCATCCTTTTCATAAGAACTCGGCCATTATAGTGTTGCAACCAGAGTCCACTTCAATACTTCCTGCGTAAGCCATGGTGTAAGTATCGAAAATGTTCAACATGAAAAGAAAATTCACAAAATTCTCTCATAAACAAAGCCCACGCCTCTTCAAAATGCATAGACAGAAAAATATCACTTTACTTTGTAGCCGCAATACGCAATTATTTTATGAGAAGGAAATAAAAATTAGGTTTTAAACTTGTTGTAATCGCAAGGGAAAGTGTTATCATTCATGAAATGGAATAACTTATATATTCTAGTAATCAACTATTTATACTAAGTTTTTCTGGGGTTTTCTAAATTACCTGAAAATCATTCAACATCAAAATATCAGATCCAAAATCTATATCCATACATTCATCTATCCATGCAGACTGACAGATACAAAGAACAAACTGACAAAAGAGATTCGCATAAATACGTACATACGAAGTGACAAACAATGGACAGACACAAATTGATATTCGCTTATACATGCATACATGCAAACGTACATGAGGATTTACGTACGTTCAGGCGTATGTGGCCACTACAAATTCCAACGCTTGTCTCCATGCTATTTAACTCTATAATGTTGTATTGTTTTCTACATGAAAAAATAGTGATCTCTGACAAGAACGTTCCTGTGGGGCGACGATTATATTATGATGGTGTTGTTAGTTTTAATTTTTTAAATTGATTGTTTTTTTTTTTTCTTTTCATTTTTTTTATATGACGTAAATATAGAACATGTGTACGTTACTTTGTTTAATTAATGTTTCAGACATGGTATATTATTCACACACACCCAAAGCACCGAGAAAAACAAATGATAATCTGTCCATTATTTTATCAAGAATCCGAGAAAGATCTTTGAACTCATCAAAATCGCTTTCAGTGCCATATGCAATGTTTCTACTATTGTACCTGTCATGTGCAAAATACACACACACATGCATGCATACATACATGCATGCATGCATGCGTACGTACGTACATACATACATACATACATACATACATACATACATACATACATACATACATGCATACATAAAGTAAAATTGATAAGGGCGCAAATACAAAACAGTTGGGGCGGAGGTTGGGGGAGGAGAAGCCGGCGCACCCCCAACCCAACAACAACAAACATTACTTTGGAATAACGGGAACATTTTCTAGAGTAAGCATTCTCTTCAGTTACATGGTTAAACTTATACGCCGTAAACGCTTAAAATGCAGGAGTTTCCATAAGGAGTTCCGTGATACGGATTACTCGCCAATTTGTTTGCATCCCAACCCACCCCCAACATATTTCTCAATCCACCCCTATATTGTATGCACATATATAGACGTATGCATGTAGGGGTGATTATTGCCCGGAGTCGGTTAAAGTTTCAGGAGAGAGAGAGAGAGAGAGAGAGAGAGAGAGAGAGAGAGAGAGAGAGAGAGAGAGAGAGAGAGAGAGAGATTTACACAGCTTTGAAGTTTCCTCTTCTTTCAGTTGCTGAGCAGAAACTGGATGTTCCGTCCATGGCTTTCCGCGCGATTCACGTTTGTCTCGTCGGTTGGCCAATTTGACAGACTTATCTTCGGAATCTTTGGTCTTCTTCGACACTTTTGAACGCTTTCCTTGTCTGCAAAATTGCATGATTTACAATCATAGCAAAACGTAATTGCTCCGATATATCGTGGACAAATCATTGAGACAACAGTTTTTAAAGAAGAGCTTTGGTGCCATTTAGTTCTGAAATAGACGAATGTTTTCTTAAACAATTTAATGAACCAGGAACTTTAAAATCCGAGAAACTTAAGTTTCTTCATTGTCAGTCATTATCTCAACTATTCACCCCATCGGAAGATAAAACTGACTGGCTGACTGACATGGCATCCAGAAACACGTTCTCGCACTTTTGTATCATCAAAGACAATTCTTTTGAGCAAATATTGACTGGTTGCCTTAAATTGATTGAAAAATACAACTAAATCACCTGGCGTACATATGACTATTTCAAATACGTATAGTTCATATATGTGTTAAAGTTGTCCAATGATACAGATTGGATAAAGCACCATAATTCAACATAAGCTAGCAAAAGGTTAGGTAAGTTACGAGAATTTGCATCCGATTCCATTGCATATTATCTGACGATAAAATATGTGTACATCAAAAATATTATGTACATGTACCTGTTCTGTTCTGCCATATGTAGATGTAAGAACTTGTAGATTTTTTCAGATTGACCAATGGTCTTATCAATTACTTTGTGCCCGAGTCCTTCCGATTCTAAAACTTCTCTAACCCTGGCTGGCATCATAAAGTCAAGGTCATGGAGGGCATTGGAATGGTCTCCCTGCACATGACTGCCATGGTGACAGTCGAGTTTAGGCCCTGGTATTCCACCAACTTTTGTCTCTTTAATGATGTAGCGGTCACTGGAAAGAACAAACTGCTTCGGTATTTTCTCAATCCGCGCTGCTCTTGATTTCTTTTCCGGGTTCATCTCTGACAGTGTACTAATATTGACACAATTCAGGTAAAATAATCGTCTAATTTAGCAGGAATAATCAAGCCTCCTTTAGTTTCTATCTAGAAATCAATCCAAATGCGCATGCAAGTGCAATTTATTCAATAATTACTCGGACGGCTTTTACGATTTATGAACTTATACTCGGTGTATAATTAGAATGTAATCCAAGCATTAACGTAGAGAGTGACGGTTACAATTACTAATGTTTACTAAAGAGATCACCAAGCCTGCACTGTATCTGTCGCTCTCTGGTCATAAATCACTATTCATCAATGTCGTTTCGTGATACAATTTTAGTGGGAGCTTGATTAACTAATAAATATTTCAAAATGCAGCCTTACAAGAACGTACATGTATAGAGCGCTAAATAGTCGATTCATCGACCTGAAGAGTAGGTATTTGATTAGACTGTAGGTATGACGAAGTTAATAGTTCATGCAGCATCTCTGGCAAAATGTATCGGATGGGGTGGGGGTGGGGGGAGAATGGGCGAGGGAGGAGAGAGGTGGAGCGAGGCAACATCCGGTCGTGCAATCGTGAGATCCTATTTGTCCGAGAAGTTGTGCAAGGAAACTCAAAATTAAATTAGAGCTATGAAACCCTCGCACATGTCCATATTAGATTGTACGATTGGCTAAATCTGTCCTGAAACGTACCAGCAGAAAGTAATTTAATAAAAAAAGGACAATGGATTCGCTTACTTTCAGTACCATTTCATACTGCCCATAAGGGGTAATTGAGGGGATGATAATATTGAAGTACTGACGTTGATCGCAATATTGAGGAGAAAAATTGTCTTAAATCGGGATTAGTTGACTATTATGTGGCCAATAATGGATCCCCTCAATAAAATATCAGATTATTAATCCAAGATCTTTGATAAGTAAATAAAGGAAAAAAGTTCCTTCAGGAGAGCAGTAGACGGATTTACTGAGGCTTCATGGTAGGGAAAAAACCCGCCTCTAAGTTTGCTCTAAGATTCAGACGCTAAAAAGATGCTCACACTGAATAACCTTATTCATGATTCGCTAATCCATTTCAGCCATAGAACACAGTTGCATATATACTGAGATAAGAGATCACAAGTGTGATCCCTGATTGCCAACTTTGAACCTGACTGGTTTCCAGATAGCTAACTGAGCTACTGTTTAACATTTCGTTTTAATTTTTGGTTCTTATTTCTTTACAAACAATGAGCTTTGTTTCATTGGTTAAATGAAGTTCGGCCTTCAGTTTTAAGCTTAAGAACAAAAGCCTCAGTTGCGTCGGTAAAACTTGATTTTGAACTGGATTTCACAACAGACCTCTATGCAAGATACAAGTCTGAAATCCTAAAATCGTGGTTTTACTTTCAGTATAGATGGTTAAGTCATGTGTGTCTAAAACCTTTGCTTGAATATAATGCTATAGATATGTGAAAGTAAAGTACGACTTAAATCCAACGCATAAAAATTTACGAAGGCAAGGCCTGAACTACAGGTCCCTATTCCATCAGGCTGTACGTAAGGTTTACAGTTGGTTAATCTCAAGTCATTGCAAACTTCAGCTACTTCAAATTGCTGGATTCTATACTAAAGTTTACATCCAGACTTAACTTCTACTTGTGATATCCAGACTTTTCAAGCTTCAAAAGTTCAGGCATTTTCAAAACCTATCATTTCTAACGAGGCATTATGAGATTGCGGACTATGTACATGAGCTAATTACCTCCATAATTGAAGAGTTTGACAACAGAAGAGCTCCAGTGATGCTATGAAAAAAAAACAAACAAAAAAACAACACGTTAATATGCTTTTACAAGACTTTTAATTTGTATAGATTACAATCAAGAAATATGTCAGTTCATCGCAGCAAAACAAAGTAAAGTGGTCAAGTGTGTGAAACTATTTAGTTGGACTAGTACGATTTGCACGTGTCCGCCAAGCTGTTATACAAATACGTTAATTAAATTGCTAGACAGCAGAGGCGCTTTACTTAAGAACAATCGTGCTGATCGATGACAATGTTGAAATCCAAGGCTGAATAAATGTAATATAAATCTGACATAAGTCTTACGGATCAAAGTTCAAGTATAGACTCGTATATGCATCGTGTCGACATATGAAGGCCAGTAGCTACTATCAAATGCAACCATTTCACGTTTATACAGACGTTCTCTAAAGTATCAAAGTAAAGTTACTCAGGCATGAAAATGATTCACTGGGTCTTGTAGGCACAGTTGGTTGAATTATATTCATTCGATTAAATTCGATGGCAAAAGCAGCATACAATACCTTGAGGCAGCCAACTAAATCAATACAGCACATCCTCTCATTTTTCAATTATTAATAAATAAATGTATATAACGGGACCAATCCAAAAATTCATTCTCCAATATATTAAAATAATAATCCCGCTATTAAAAGATGACGAGGGAACAGTCGTGAAGAAGGTATTAATACATACAGATGTACAATAAAATTTATTCCAGTTCGCATGAAACACTAGACCAACATGTTCTTCTCCGCCCTTTTTTTCCGACAAACTCCGATAATGTCAGAATAAAGACGGATAACATGGTGATGGTCTGATGAAACAAATATCCACACAAATGCCCTTTACCAATGTCTATGAAACCAGAAGCGATTATAAATTTTCATTTTAATTTTCGTTTGTTTTTTATATTACTCTCACTGCACAACGCATTCAGAAATTATTATGTGCAAACTTCTGATCTAGCTGTAGTAATATTAGGTAAGTTATGACAATAATTTCATCTACATGTATATACGACATATTAAAAGAAAGCGAACAGTTATTACTTTTTTATATGATGAGTTTTGTTCTTACGAATTTCATACTCAGGCTCACTTTCTAACTACATTTCTACACAGATACAACTCTCAGAACACTTTCTAATTACTCTATATAGATACAACTCTTAATACACTTTCTAATTACTCTGCATAGATATAACTCTCAGTACACTTTCTAATTACTCTGCATAGATATAACTCTCAGTACACTTTCTAATTACATAGATAAAGCTGTCAGTACAATTTCTAATTACTCTACATAGATACAGTTCTCAGTACACTTTCTAATTACTCTACATAGATACAGCTCTCAGTACACTTTCTAATTACTCTACACACATACAGTTCTCAGTACACTTTCTAATTACTCTACATAGATACAGCTCTCAGTACACTTTCTAATTACTCTACATAGATACAGCTCTCAGTACACTTTCTAATTACTCTACATAGATACAGCTCTCAGTACACTTTCTAATTACTCTACACACATACAGTTCTCAGTACACTTTCTAATTACTCTACACACATACAGCTCTCAGTACACTTTCTAATTACTCTACATAGATACAGCTCTCAGTACACTTTCTAATTACTCTACACACATACAGTTCTCAGTAAACTTTCTAATTACTCTACATAGATACAGCTCTCAGTACACTTTCTAATTACTCTACATAGATACAACTCTTAGTACACTTTCTAATTACTCTACACACATACAGTTCTCAGTACACTTTCTAATTACTCTACATAGATACAGCTCTCAGTACACTTTCTAATTACTCGATACAGATACAACTCTCAGTACAATTTCTAATTCCTCTACATAGATAGAGTTCTCAGTACACTTTATAGAGAAAACAAGTACAATTCTGCCTCAGTTAACAGAGTTTACTCTAGACCTCTCCTTTATGGCTTTAATTGAAACAGTCATATGTGTATCACGTGACATTTCGCCACTGTACGTAACATACAGGAAACTTATTTGGTAATGAGCTTGGAAAGACTTAACCAAAGCCACCAAATCTAAAATGTGGGGCACAATGACCTTTTTGAACATGTTTGGTACTAACAGAGATGTATTCAATCATCTAGATTAATGATTCGAACATGAACGGTCACAACATAAAACTGGAGTATGAAATATGGGTCACAATATCCTACTTTTGTTATGAACGTAGTACTCATCACATAGCATCTCTTCACCAAATTTAAATGAGTCTATGTAGAACAGTACGTATACGTGGTGCGAAAAGACTGTCTGATCATGAACTAAATGCGAAAACGTAACCTAAGCTAGCAAACACGTAAAATTTAGGTCACATTGGCATCTTTTCTTGCAAGGGTGTAGTACTAATAAAGAACCATCCAATCATTTAGTTTGATGATTCAGTGATGAACAGAGGCTGTGAAATAAACTTAGAACACAAAATTTAACCAAAAGTAGTTAATAATGAGATATAGGTCACTTTGATCAGGGTGGATTGTTCAAGATGCATCCTCACACCAATTTCATTTATCTAGATATAACGATATGTATACAAAGAGAAGAAAAAAAATCCTTAGTCAAATGCAAAAAAGTAACCACGAATGTACAATTTATGTACACGTATATAGAAATTAGCCCCCTCCTCAGGGCTCGATGCTAACACACCAACTCCAAGCCGTTGCTTATGACCTGGTAAGAAAGTGTTATGTATATTTAATTTATTTTGTGTGATGGACTTTCGTCCGTCATTGAGGGTATAGTAGTTATGGCCTACCTGACTTTTATCATTCTTGTAATAGTTGTTTACAGATATTTCACTTTCAGGTCTAATCTTGTTTACAATCCTAATATGTTCTCGAAGCAAACTTGCGACCAACATCCTGCTCATTTTATGTTGGCTTGGGTTTTTACATAAGGCTGTGGTAAACAAAATTATTCATTCCTGTTTTATGTTCGGTCTGTGGAATTATTTTACTGTTGTGTTCAGATATAATTTCAGAGGAATCATTTAATGCATTCATTGGAATTTCAATGTGCTCCTGGACATTTTAGACTATACACTATTTTGGGATTATTGTGAATTCATTCAAAGACATTTTGTATTATATAATTGTAATAGATCAAAATTGTTGGTACATCGACCTATTAAATATTATTAGTATGTCAGCACATTCAATATTTGAATTCATTTGGAACATCCTATACTACTGGACTTGTGATAGACAATTTGGGATTTAACTCACAACAATGTAAGATCGTCTTAAATTATCACTTTTTAACTTAGAGAAATAAATGTATTTGTCGATTTTACTAACTTTTTGTTTTCGCTTTTTTTGTTACTTACTTTAAGACCATAGAGTCGTAACAGAAACTGCTTGGGGGCGGGGGTTCCGGGATCTGAATATCTTTAAAACATTTCAGAAAGATTGAAATAATTGACGTTACGATTTGCTTTTTTAAATTTAAATTTACTTTGTTTTGGAATTTTCATTGTCCCTAGTAAAGATTTTAATTGCCCATATTTTGAGAAATCTTTACTAAAACCAGAAACCTTTCACAGTGTAATCTGAAGTGGAGACCTTTGTTTTAAAACCCACCCATGAAGGGCTAGAGTCTTTGAAAATGGACGAGTTGCTTGAGCTTGCTAGACATTATTATCGTTCTGAAGCAAAATCATCTTTAATAAAACAGGAGATGAAATATTTTGATTCACTATTTGAGGGAAAAGAAATATTTGGATTCTAGTATTTTGGGTTTGATTAGTAAGTCCGTGTCTAGTTTTGATTGAAAATTAAAAGACTTACAGGTAAACAACCATACGTAAATAGAGTTAAGAAAGTTTCAGCTTCAGAAGGAAATAATGGAAATCAAATGCAAAACGAGGAAACGGAGAGGGGAAGGAAAAGGGGGAAATACAAATGCAGAGAGAGGAAAGGGAAGGGCGGGGAAAAAGAAAAGTGAGGCAAATGCAAAGGGGTCAAGAAGAAAGTGTGTGTGTGTATGTGAGTGTGCGATTTGGATTTTTATCTTATCTTTAACAATTTTTCAGTCATATCGCTACGATGTCTACAGTGCGAAAGTTTAGAGTGATGGCTAGCACTGGGGCATCATGCCACAGACATGTAGCATGATGTCCTAACCAGTCACATTATCCTGACACCAGGCCGACCAGTCCTAACACTAACCTCTTAATGCTGAGCGCCAAAAAAAGAGGTAGCTGTTACTACCATTTTTTAAGTCTTTGGTATGACTCAGTCGGGGTTCGAACCCGCGACCTGCCGCATCCGAGGCGGACACCCTAACCACAAGGCCACCGGATCGGTCGAGAAGAAAGAGAAATACAAATGCAGAGAAAGGAAAGGTTGAGGGAGATATAAAAAGAAATAAGATAAAAATTAATGTGGATAAAAAAGGGAAAGGTAATATAAATTAAACGAATTATAACTAGCAGGCGGAGCACGGTCCCCTACCTCCATTTACACACAAGTTCAGGCTTTGATGTTACCAACAATATTAGGTTACTGTTGAAAACTTGATCTGGCCAAGAGAGCATTGAATTTTATTATTACAAAGTGTACCTTACTGACAAAGCTTGTGAAGCCTACACTTCACTATCTGTACAACAAAGTGCTGATTATGATGTGGTTAAGGAATGCATCTTGAAGGGTTGTGAGGTGGTACGTGAGGTATATCGACAAAGATTTAGGCATTTTAAAAAACAAACTGTGCAAATCCATGTCGAATTTGCAAGGGATAAAGAACAGCTATTTGGTAGGTGGTGTTCAGTCAAGAAAGTTGATCAAGGTTACGATAGCTTCAGACAACTCATATTAGTTAAAGGTTCAAAAATTGCATCTATAGTGATGTCAAAACCTACATAAAAGAGCAAAAGGCAGAACTTTGGAAAATGCTGTTCGAACAGCTGACGATTATTCCTTAACTCAGAAAGATTCATTTGTCAATAAGTCCTCCTCTCAGCGTTTTTTTTTTTTAAATAGTAAAAACAAGTCATCCCAGTCTTATACGAGCACGTCCTTATCTCAGTCTGGCACAACGTTTTAAATCAAACTTCTGATAAGACTGAAAGAAATCATTTTCCCTTCCTACTTGCACTTACTGTAAGAAGAAAGGGTGCATCATTTCTGATTCTGCTGGTTGAAAAATAACCGACAAAATAAAGACAGCTATTCCAAATGATCTCATTACTAAGAGGTCATGGTCTCGGTTTGGCACTGAAAGCAATACATTGGTTGCGTCAAACAAACACCAATCTGATTTTATTATGGAGAATTATGAACCATTAATGTCGAAAGGTTCTATATCACTTATTAGTGATTCTGCCAAGCCTATCTCTGTTAATATATTAAGGTATACACGAGCTTCTGAATCTTTTTCTATCGGTTACTTTGCCTTTGAGAAGTCTTCCGATAGTGAAAATTCTTATCCAGGGAGTAGAGTGCGGCTTTATTAATTCTTCTCTTCATTGTTTCAATTAGACATCAGAATTAGTCTCAAGGCCCGTGACTGGCTGAGCTGTGACTTCTTTACCCATTCACGGTATTCATTTATCACTTGGAAATGACCTAGCTGAAGATAAGTTTATGGTTAACCCCCTTGTAGCTGACAAGCCTTGTTTGGATCGAAATTTCATCTTGAGAATAAAACTGATTTGTATCCTGCATGTCAAACATATGGCAAAAAGAGCTCTATGGAATGATGCTTATCTGGAAGCTGAAACATTTGTTGGTTGTCTTTTGATGAGGTCACTTTTGAGAAGTCAATCAATAGATATTAATCACAGTAACCTTCTCTTTACTATTATCTCTATACTAATCAGAGTGACAAAAGACAATCATTCGTTTTCGAACAGGATCATGATCGTGCAATCTCCTGTTTGTTTCAGAAGGTTATTAGCGAACTTGAAGCCACACTAGTACCAGTTTATTATTTTATGAAAGATTGGGTCTTTACGAGAAAATGGAGACCCTCTGAGGTACCTGCTTGTGACGAGTGGTCAGTGAGCTATCAAATTGTTGTTCCCGAGTCATATTGACAGGAATTCATAGTATAGCCCAAGAAACTCCTTTGGCTGGTGATTTAGGAATTAATAAGACTGATCACAAGATCTTGAATTATTTTTACTACCCGAAAATTAAAAGTGATGTTTCTAGATACTGTGGCTCTTGTCAAATGGTAGGAAACCCCAACAAGATACCTAAGGCTCATCTGCAACCTATTCCTGCATTTGACGAAACATTTAGCAGAATAATGGCAGACTGTGTCAGCCCCTTACCTAATACCAAGTCAGGCATCAATACTTGTTGACCATAATGTGTTCATCTGCAAGATTTCCAGAGGCAATTCCTTTGACGAATATTAAAAGTAAAACCATAGTAAAGACTTTGATAATTTTTATAAATACCTTTTGGCCTTCCCAAATCTATCCCGTCTGATCAATGGTCCAATTTTTCCAACAAATTATGCATGAATTGGGCATCAAACAGTTTAAATTTTCTGCCTATCACCGTGAACGTCAAGGGTTTTCATAAGATTTCACCAAACTTTGAAAACTATGATTCGGTTATATTGCTTTGACACAAGTAAAGATTTGGATGAGGGTGTTCATTTGCTGTTGTTTGCTGTTAGGGAATCAGTTCAACAATCATTTCGTTTTAGTCCTTTTGAACTATTTTTTCGACATACTATCTGCCGACCATTGAAGATATTAACAGAGAAACTTAACTTCTTTCAAATGAATATTCCAATATTAGTCTTCTTGACTATGTCTCCGATTTCAAATATAATTTGTCAAAAGCTTGTGAAGTAGCAAGAACTAATCTTCATTCTACTCAGTCAAAAATAAAATTAAGGTAAGACAGAAATACAAAGCATAGGATTTTTCAGCCTGGTGATAGAGTTCTGGCTCTCCTGCCTATTCTTCAAAATCCTCTCTGGGCTAAATTTATGGTCCTTATACAATTGAAAAGAAAGTAAATGATTCAGGTTACATCATGAACACCCTGGGATGTGGAAACAAATAACTTTGTCATATAAATATGATTTATTAATATGATGATGGAGTATTTTGGTAGAGATAGCCTAGTTAGTCATTCAGTTAATTTATTTGTTCCTGTCCCACATAGTGAGGATGCAAACGATGGAATGCAATCTAAGAGCAGTGACTTTGTTTCAACCAATCATTGGAATTCAGAAATATTAAACAATCTGGACCAGACACTTTCATATCTACAACCACAGGAAAAGAATGAACCAAGAAGTCAAAAGCTCGTCTTTACTGATCACTGCCATCTCACCTGTTCACGTGGTTCGAGTCTCAGGCTCGGCCAATGAGGGTATGTGATAAAGCTTGCCAGTAGCTTCCTGTGGATCGGTGGTTCTTAGTGGAGTTTTCCCAGGTTCTTCCTCTACCAGCTATACTGGCAACCATGTATTGCCGATCATATGCTGAAAAATGGCATTAAAACCCAGTACAACAACATCACTGATGTGAGCAAATGAGGTGGGGTGAAGTTTCAACAAAAGCAAATAAAAACGTAGACAAACTACTCAAGAAGCATGTGCACTTTTCCAACCAGTTCAAACCAGCTCGATCTTGTTAGAACAGTTTCAGTGCTTTAGAAGTTAATTGTTTAGACCATGACCATAATTATTCAAATATTTCTCTCTCTTCATGTGTGTGTGTGTGTGTGTGTGTGTGTGTGTGTGTGTGTGTGTATACACCAGACAGAATGGAAAGTGCTATCTCTAGATTCTGTGGAAGAATGCTTGATAATAGTAGGCAGAATTAATATTTAATACAAATAATACTATCATACAGGTTAGAGAATTTTTAATTCGTACTCTACGGAGATTCGAACCCAGGTCCGCGGGTAAACGGCACCCATCGCCTTGCCTGCACGCACCAGCCCATATTCCGTCACGACTAAGCATGCATCACCAAAAAATGACTGGGTTCGAATCTCCGTAGAGTACGAATTAAAAATTCTCTAACCTGTATGATAGTATTATTGGTATTAAATATTAATTCTGCCTCCTATTATCAAGCATTCTTCTATAGAATCCAGGGATAGCACTTTCCGTTCTGTCTGGTGTATATTTATAATTCTATATATAATTAAGCCTGTATACCTTGATTTCTTTCATAGGAATCCGGAACGACTGTGTAGATAGATGAGAATTACTTACCAGGTCGTCATGCGAGTGTGTCTGCTACGCACGAGTGCATATAACACCGATTCAGCACCATCATTTTTTTGGTGATGCGTGCTTAGTCGTGACGGAATATGGGCTGGTGCGTGCAGGCAAAGGCGATGGGTGCCGTTTACCCGCGGACCTGGGTTCGAATCTCCGTAGAGTACGAATTAAAAATTCTCTAACCTGTATGATAGTATTATATATATATATATATATATATATATATATATATATATATATATATAAAGAGATGTCTCATACAGAAATGAAGGCATGTTTGGCATAGAACACTTGACAGATAGGTGACCCTAAATGAGTTCTACCTCTTGACACAAACACGTACATATGCACACACTGTTAAGCAATACTGTGTAAGATAATTCAAATGTAAAATCTAAAGAAAGAGAAACTGATTCAGTGCTTTTAAAAAATGTACGCCCCAATTGCAGACCAAATAGTCAAGTCCTGTTCAAACATTAGTTAAAAAATTAGAATAAATGTCAAGAAAATCTACTCATATGCTAATATCTGCATACAAACAAAGCTATAAGATTCCATTTTTGAGAGGCATTTTATTTTTTTTTTTTACAATTGTAGTAATGGCCACATCACATCATTTATACCAAAATGAAAGATCCCCATTCCAGGATGCTTTTTCAAGTTTGGGCACTTTCTCTGTTTAGTGCATTCTGAGAAGTCATTTAAAGGTTTCTTCATTTTTAGTAATGGCATCCATATTTCACTGGCATAATGAAATAATTCAGAGAAACTTTAAAGTCCTTTATGCCAGGATGCATTCTGTTACATTTGGTCAAATTTCGTCAAGCAGTTTTTGGGAAGACATTGTATGGGTAAAAGGGCACCATTCATGAGTATCATTCCACTTTAAATTTTATGAATATCATGAAATTTATATCAATCCAGGGATTAATTTACTTAATTTACCAGGGCTCCAATATCCGTTGGCAGCTTCAAAATTTTTATTTTGAAATATTGCAATAAAACATTAATAAATCTTGCTTTCCAGAACTTTGTCCTCATTCCATTCATATTTGTAACATCTGTTAAAATCAAGACCGTAAGTTTACCTTTTTACTGACATGAAGTTGTCTTAATCATATATAATGTTGGTCATCGCTTCTAAGTACATTAGTTATACCTCAGGGTCCAAACCAATATTTTAAACATAAGGCAAAATTACCTCTCTCCAACCCAGTATAGGGTGAAGGTGGCAAGGATAGGGAGAAGCGTCTAGAAAGTTCAAAAGTCACTTCAAACTGTTTTTGCATATTTTCATTTCTGATTATTAATGTGTTAATGGAAATATTATTAAAAATTTACAAAAATATCAAAATATATTTCACTTCACCCCAGTGGTTGCATAATGTAAAATGGAAAACCTGAAAATAAAGTAGTCAGAAATCGGTGACAGATTCCATAGCAAAAAATGCACTTTTTATGTCTATATAATGAAACATTGTATAAAATGACATTTTATGATTTTATGACCTCCATTAAATCATAAATTGCTTCATATTGGACCACGAAAATTCAAATTATCACTTTTTTGAAGGGAGCATGAGTGAATTCCATTTCTGGTATTTTCGATCATCAAATTAGCACAAAAACTGACAACAGAATATAAGGCTTCTTTCCTTCTTTCATCTTCCTCTTTTAAGTCAAAACTGACACGGAAGTCAATGTTTTACTTTGAATGCAGTGTATTGAAACAAAATTGGGGGGGGGGGTAATTTTGTAATATTGTGAAATCAATGCAAGCCAAACTGAACTTCTCTTTTGGACCCTGTTCAGGTAAAATAGGCTTGAAGGTAACTATTTTGCCTGGATCAACTCCTAACACGAACCCTGTAAATATTCGGATTCTATGATATATTTGCATTGTTAAAATTTTCCCAAAATACTTGTTTCACAATGAGAATTCCCAATTGTAGGACAGGAGCACCAAAATATTGTTGTTGGAATCAACCCCACCTAAAATTTAATAAATATCATCACAATAACTTGGACTGAAAGCAAATGACATGAAAAGGAGAGAGGGTGAAAAAAATGAAGACTTGCTCTGCACAAAACCTTATGAACAAGATACTAGGTAAAGAAAGTATTTTATTCTTTTTATAAGATTCTTGGCACATTGTTACATGATTGATGCATTAAAAAGTATTTATTTAAATATTGAAGTAAAATATGCAAATTTTATGAACTGTACAAGTAAAAATATCACATCACCCTAAATTAAATAACCTGCATTTTTCGCCTACAATTGAAATTCTAGCAAAAATAATTCTGTACAGCTATTTCTACTCATGTTTTGAATCATGTGAAACACAACACAAAATCAGAAAGAAAACGTTTTAAGCATTACAGCAGAAATTACCAACTTTCCACTCAACTGAAATGAGCACCAGACACTGACTTTCTACTGACCATTGTCTTGCTGATCAGTTTATACAATTTATGAGCTGACCAAGTGTAAAATCTTGGCAGCCAAATTTTCGTTGCAATTCATTTACATGGCTAAATATATGTGTCATTCACCTTCTTCAAACTATAAACACTGATCATTGTCTGTTATGGTTGGATTTTCTTAAAGGACTATAAAAGATGTGAGTCTCCCTGTGATACAAAACTCAGCCTAACTGATATCTTTCTGATAGCATATTCATGAAGCTATACAGTATAACTTGACCACATTTAAGGGCTTACAACATGGATCCAACCGACAGCAACGAAGACCCAAAAACTGGCCAGCAGATCAAGATGTATGCTCTTCACTTCAAATGAATTGCAGTTTAAAAGACGCAGACGCTGGACAACTGGCCCATTTTGTCAGGAAAATTCCAAATTATTCTGCAGTTTTATTCAGATAAATATATTGGAAAACTGACTGAATTTCAGAACTGCCCAACTTAAGTCAAGATACCATGGCCTAAATCCGATTCTGCAAACAACACGCAACTTTCATTTAAAGAAATGAAAAATGGCAGAAAAATTCAAATGTACTTTAGAGGGTGTGTTAGTTTACAACAAAGTGAATCTTGTCTATAAAGGTCACTATTGGGACCATAAAAAAATTGCCCTTAATCAAAAATGTGTGTCATTTATTTGGAAATTAAATATGATGATACAATAAGAAAAGTGGCCAATAAATACAGTTCCTTACTGAGCAGGTGTCCATCATTTGCAGCATTCCGCTAATGGATATCACTATGATAAATGTTAACAAGCTGACAGTGTTTGGGACCCCCGGCAACAATCAGGTTAGAAATTATAAATTGATGAATGAAATGACTAAGTTTTGTGCAATTATTATATCCTTAATGCTTTTTGCTTTTAAAATCAGTAGCAGGGGTACAAACAAGTGGGAGGATATGTGAATACTAAATGTGGAATTTCGTTATCTACATATATTTCACAAAATGTGAAAAACCCAAGATCTATTAGTTCATCTTGTGATGCACCAAGTTATTAATTAGTGTCCCTCTATTGCAAACTGATACCGATAAACATTCAAGCTGGTTATTCAATGTGTCAGGCAGTTGCTAAGACCAGCCAGTCAATCATGTTCTATTAAGAACCAACTATCTCTGATAAGTTCAAACTGAGCCTAGGTTAAACGGCCTTCTTTTAAAGCCGAGTCTTGGCCTTAAAATAGAATGTCAGTGTTGTAGGAAGCTAAGTATGGGCTTTGTATCTTGATTTCTTGCCTACACACCTTTAAATGTACCATATATACTCTCTCGTTAAGTTGAGTCTAACTGCAAACAACACAGACCCTGATTTACCATTGCATAATGAGCCAGCAGATCAGGTCTATGTTTTTTGTTCTTCTAATTATTCCTAACAAACTGCAAATACCCTGATCTGCCAGTGGACTATGCAACAGCAGATCTAGGTCTGTGCAGTTTGCAGGTGTACTCAACTTATCAGAAACTATTTATGGTTATACTTCAACATATAACAGAAACAACAATGGAATGAATTCTGGTGACCAGATCAATAGTTCTTAGTTACTGACATACAAATATAGATACATGTATTAATTTTAATTATGGAAAAGTGTATTGCACTGATATAATGCACCATTACATTCCATACTAAAAATATTGCATCATTATTCATAACAAATACATGCATAAAATTGTAATATCTATATTTGTTTTATTAATTAAATAATATACAACAATTCTTCTGACAATGTTAAATGTCTTCTGACACAAACACCAAGGGCCTGAGGATACTTTACACATGCAGAAACAGAAAGAATGTAATGTACGGAGTCTCCATAACAACTCAGTTAAATCAACTGTACACTTCATGGGAATTACAATGTTGCTGATGTTGTACACTGATATAAATACAGTGTATTCAGTTGCTCAGGGCACAGCAACAATTATTAAAAATGTCTGAATTCTTGATTTAGATGTTGATGTTGCCAACAGGATAGAGCTGTTAAAGTAACTTATAACACAAAGAAACTCTAAAATGATTCCATCAATCATTTTTTTGCACAACTGCTAAATAAACAGTTGGCAATGTTTATTTATCTTAAAAGACTCTCAAATCAGTGCAGGGTTTATAAATACAAAACTCAGAAGATGGAGTAAAGAAAAGTTTGACTAGCTGGACAAGTTATCTACTCAAGATGGTAAATCAATTATGATGCCTTCATTCATATAGCATGTGCTGAGAAATGGTTAAGAACATAAATTATGTTTCCTTCAGAAATTTCTCCTTTTAATGATTCGACTGTATCAGAAAATTCAAGATCCGAACTATCTGGGATTTCTATACAATTATGTGATGTCATGAACCTTACTAATAATACTAAATATCTAAATCAAATAGTCAAAGACTGCCATCATTCAATAATGCGTATTCACTTAAGTATGCTGCAATCAGCAGTTTGGTAGACTGGAGACTTGTGACCACGTACATGCATGTCTCCAGACCAACCATGACTGGTGCAAACCGAACATAGGAAAGATTCCAGTGTAGTGTATAAACATGTACCAAATAAAGAGAAATCAAAAAAATCCTGAAAACCCAAATGGTTGGAGGCAAAGCCCATGGATCTCCTCCTGCTGATGACAACAACTTTAGAATAGATCACACAAGCCAGATTTATTCAACTTCACTTACATCTTGTCATTATTTGACCCTCCAGAAGATAGCAGATTTGAAGGGACATTTCCTTAACCATCTAATACATCTGAAAACTTTAAGAACCAAACTGAACCACAAAAGGTAAATTTTGATTCATACTCTTGTACAAAATAAGCTTGCCTATAGTTTAAAACCTAGTTATACCACTGTATGACAAATTCTGCACCTCTGGGATCCAAGGTTTGATTCCTGTTGCTACCATGAGCTTGCCTTGTATACACTTATTAGACTTCTCTGATCCTGCTAGTTAGCTCCATCTAAAAAGACCGCTCTCTTGCATCTTCGCTAAATGGTTCAAGGTTTCTGAGGCAAAATCTTTAAACTTTATTTGACATGAATTGTACAATCTATGCTAATGAATGAAATGATGCATTCTGAATGGCCAATATTGTAATTTGTATTAGTCTTTACGTATGAAGGCAACTATAGAGCTAGTAATGACCCTGACACTGAATAGTCACTAGTTATTCTTGCACCGTTGTTTGTCAGAAACAGGGACTGAACATGGAACTGGAAGGTGCAAAGTAAAAATGTTACAACTGCACTACCTTTGCTGCAAAACCAAAGCACATTATGAAAAGATATGAAAATACCCACTAGTCTCTAATTTAGACTGGCTTTCCAAGAATGTAATGTAGGACAGATAACTGCAACATCCTGGCCAGTATTTGAATCAGTCTGTATCACTGTATTCAATTTCTGAGCATTATTTCTCAATGATTTGAATAAGTATAAAAAATCTATCCTTCTAACAAAACAAGGGTCATATCTTTAACTCCTTACACACAAAAAGGAAGAATACTGGCCATGTGGTAATGACTTCACGAAGTAGGTCAAAAAGAACTTTTCAACAAATATTCAACCATAACATTAATCACTTGTTTACTAAACTATTTGTGTTTGTATTCAAATGCATGCAAGTTTTATTGGTTTTTTTTTTTTTACGAACTCAAAACTGATCTGGAATAGTGCAAACATCTGTATCAACGTAATAATAAACTAACAAAATTATGACACAAGTTGTTTTCCAGTACTGATATCCATCACGTTTCAAACATTCAATCAAGAGTGGGCAGCAACTTCATCAAATATTGACAAATGGTTGCTCATTTGCTCACATGCACAATAGAGGTAACTCCAAAAATCTACAATGTTCTTGACAATTACTGGTCTTATTTAAGAAAAATGTGTTTAAAATGTTTTAATTTTGAACTTGCTTTTTTTAAAATAGGTCTTCATTTGTTTTTTCCCTAATTAGACAAAATACATAACACAAAAGCAAAAACAACCCCACCTATCCTGGAAATATTCATTTTTCATGGATCTGGATCATGATCATACACTAATATCAGTATAACATTTGTAACTATAACGATACTGTAAGCTTCAGGCAATTTCATGTTAAATGAGAGAAAATTATTACTGCAAGTCTTCATCCTTGAAACAATTAGAAACAAAGGTCATTTCGAAGCATCTACCCTCACAGTCAAATTAGCACTGTCATCGTAACAATGTTATTATATACAACTGTATTAAAGAAAGATAATAAAATTTATGAATCTGGATAAAATCTTTATGACTAACTTAATTTTGTGCCAAGTTAGTGGAAAAAAATGTTTGCTTTGTGCTTGTACTCATGTTAAGTGCTCAACAATCTTTGAAAACACTGGGCAATATTTCATTCAGATTGTAAGAGCCCAAATTGCTGGCAAAGGTTTCATTCAAACTGTAAGGCCCAAACTGATGGGCAAGGTTTCATTCAGACTGTTAAAGCCCAAATTACTGGGCAAGGTTTCATTCAGGCTATTAGGGTCCAAATTGCTGGGTAAGGTTTCATTCAGACTGTTAATGCCCAAATTGCTGGGCAAGGATTCATTCAGACTGTTAAGGCCCAAACTGCTCAGAAAGGATTCATTCAGACTGTTAAGGCCCAAACTGCTGGGAAAGGATTCATTCAGACTGTTAAGGCCCAAACTGCTCAGAAAGGATTCATTCAGACAATTGATCCCCAATTTGCTTGGAAAGGATTCATTCAGACTTAAGGCCCAAATTGCTGGGAAAGGATTCATTCAGACTGTTTAGGCCCAAACTACTGGGAAAGTTTCATTCTGACAGTCAAGGCCCAAATTGCTGGGAAAGGATTCATTCAGACTGTTTAGGCCCAAACTGCTGGCAAAGTTTCACTCAGACTATAAGGCCCAATTTTCTGGGTAATGCTTCATTCTGACTGTTAAGGCCACAATTGCTGGGTAAGGTTTTACTCAAGACTCCTAAGGTCCAAACAGTATCATATACTGGATTATTTTCAATGTACCAAATATCAATGCATCCAATTTTATTGCCTTTATTCTGTGCTTTAATTTAATGCCATTATCAATCGGATATTTAACCATGGGTTTCAATTTGTAATATTTAACCCAAGATGAAATTTTTCATGGATGCATAATTTTCGTACAAGACTGACTGGGTATCATGACAGGAAAAGCACACAAAAACCCTACCCCATGAAAATGATTTGCTTTATCATGCCTGTCCCCTTACAAAATTGTGAGCTAAGTAGCAGGACTTTAGTAGAAACCCTGCTGTGACATTACTAATTAAGACCATCCAGTATAACACAGAGATCCTAATCAAAGCCAGTGAAAAAGCACATTAACAGGAGAATATACACCGTTATTTACATGGTACATTATGGGCCTGCAGATCTGGGTCTAAATTGTATGCCTGAAATCATATTTAGGATAAAAGCAAGGATCCTGGTTTACTGGTGCATTATAGTCTAGCAGACCTGATCTGTTTGCTTCAAGTCATAATTAGGATGAACAGCATCGACCCTGATTTACTGGTGCATAATGGATTTGCTGTCCCAGTCTGTTTCCTTCACGTAATAATTACAATAAATAGAATGGATCAGCAGCAGTGGTTCAGTTCATTTTGGTATTGTGATCAGAGGATAAACAAGCAGCTGACATAAAGGTCGGCTGTATTTTGGAATTATGCACTCTTCCTTGCTATTTTCTGCAAGTATGCAGAAAGCTGCAACACTATTACCTTCTCATATGCCACCAATCAATGGCCTCAGAAATATTACATAAAGCTGTGTTTTGTTGTTCTAATTATAGCTAACTGTAATTTATCTGCCTACATTATTATTTAAAACACCTTTCTCTTGAATGTTAAGAATGCCCCTAATACACATAAAGGAGAAAACTCTTACATCCTGCATCTGATATCTTGATTGTTTTCATAATAAGAAATATGGGTACAATGACTGTCGAGTTTACATATTGAAATCCTGGCAAATTTCATATCCATATACCACATACTCCAAACCCTATTTTCCATGTAAACGTCATATTCTACTCTCCTTATATATTTCTATATCAACTATTGATCCATTCATTGCTGTTCTACTTGTTTCAATTTCTTGTTTTTCTGAACACATTTTTTCTGGAGTTGATATGTGACCTGGATTTAAGTTCACCTTCTTGCTTGAACACAGGGTATCAGAAGACTGTGACTCCAGTTTGTTTGAACTGCAGCCATTTTCATCTATTTCTTTGTCACTTGAACACAAAGTCTCTGAAGATTTTGAATTCAGTTCATCTGAACTGTTGGCTTTTATAACTAGTGAGTCTATTGCACTAGAATCCAAGCATAAATTGCCATTGTTCCCTTCTGGATTTGTTAATTTTATCGTAACATTGGCACCATGACTCTTACTTTGTTCTCCTTGTAAATTTGAAACAAATGTTGTTTCCACAGCATCTTTCTGTAGAGAACTGTGAGAACAATTTTCACTCATATCACTATCCTTGCCCAGAAGATCAATTAAGTTCATACTGCTTCGTTTACCCTCAATTATTTCTGTCAAAGTTCGGTTTAGACTTTCTGGGTCCTCAATATCATCATCATATTCATCATCGTCTTCATCTTTTTGAGTATTGTAGATATTGCTCAATTTTGGTGAAATGGACATCTTCAACTGAAAAACCTGGAATTAAAAAGTTTTAATAACCAAAATTTGCCTTGACATTTAATATTATTGTACATGAATCATTTGATATGATAGTAATATCATATTTTACATTCAAGATGTGTTAGAGTCATATATACAGAAAGTTAGATCAATCTAAAGCAAAAGTCCCACCCACAATAGGGTTCATCCCCTACTGGTCAAATATAGCTGGTTTCAAATGGCATCTTTAATGGTACTTGGTTCTGCGTCCAGAAATCTTTTAATGTAAATGGCTACACTAATGGATAAAGGGAGTTCTTTTTACACAAGCTTTAACAATTTCATAATATTTTTTTGTCCTTTAACATCGACAGTATGCTTTCAATTCACCCTCAAAGTGCTCATAATGTTAATACTACCACCATTTCTTTCAAAAGTGTTTTCCTGGAAGGGTGCAGACTCCAACCTTCCAGATGAATTCTGGTCAGTATCTATTTTATTAATTTGTCTTTAATATTTTCGTTATTTTTTATACATAGTTTTCTTTTGCATATTTGTTATAACAGAAAATGTTTTGACTGCAGAGATGACAGTCACATGTTATTATTAAAAGGAGGTCACCCTTGAAGGATTATAACAACTGCTGACCATTTTCTTAGGTACCAAAAGTTGAAGTTATGAAATCCTTGAAATTTCAAGGCTGAATGGATTGCATTGTGTCTGAAATAATAACAGGGAAGATAATGGTATAGAATTACTGAATCCCAAACAAATAGAATTCTCTTTATTCATTTTCAGGACACCTGCAGAAATAAATTTTCAGATGCATCCCTAGTTACCATTCAAAATGCCAGCTGAAATCAACATAGATGTGGCCTGTCCACACTCTGTATGCACAGATAATTTGCAGATATCACTATGGAAAAAAACCCCCACTAAATATTCTGCCCCCAATGCATACTGCTTACCTGAACAGAAAATCTGTTCAATCTAATCCTTGATAATTGTGTTGAAATTACCAAACATATGAAGTTAAATCTGCGATTTTATGTCAAATTACTAAAACTAAATAGTTCTTAAAACATTCTGTTGAAAAGTATAATTTTCTCTATGTTTACCCTCCTCATAATAATTAATAAGAATTAACATATTTTGTTTCATATTCATTTCATTAATGTACCACTGGAAAGGCTCACACTACTGTTTGGTACTGCAAATTTTAAAGTGCCTCAATTTTGTTTTAGACCGGTTTTTCAAATGGTCCTGGTTTGGGTTTACAATACATTGCATTTAGCTGAAACAAGCTGGCTGACCCAGCACATTAGTCAACATGAACTATGCAAGTTTTTGAGACATGCAAGCACAGTCTCTACTTTATAGGATGGAGTGTTTTAGTCTGTGAACAGAAAATTATAATTTAAGTAACTTTTATCTCTGCTACTTTTATTTATTTGAAACCAGCAAAACAGTAGAAACTCAGAAATTGATAAATAGGCCAATGTTCTGCAAATAAATTTTCAACTGACCTTGTGGCCATATTGACTATAATAGGGATACCATTTTTGTCTAGGAACAACTAAATTTTTGAACGACTGTAATGTTTCATGACTGTCCACATAGTGGTTTACATGGAATAGAAATAACAAAGTATTGCTAACAAATGGATGATGAAGGACAGATGATAGATGGAGGGGAGACCAAGCATAATGTGTGTGTCAAGTTTCATGACCATCCACAAAGTGCTTTGCATGGAATAGCAACAAAAAGCTACTGCTAACAAATGGATGATGGATAGATGATAAATAACAGACAAATGATGGATGAAGGATAGATGACAAACTAACTGACAAATAACGGATGAAGGACAGATGACAACAATGGCCACTGAATGAGCTAAAATATTTCTAAATGTGCAGACATCCTATTAGTGTTCAAAATTTCATGACTATCTGAATGCTTTAGCATTTATTGCTCAACAATGAATGAATAAGAAAGTTTATCTCATTGTGTTATTTTTACTAAAGAACAGCATTCTTCTTATTATCTCTATTTTGAATATTGCATATAAAAGTTCAAAATACAAATCCGAACAACAAGAAAATTTAATTAAAAAATTCATGAACACATTAGCAAAAAGGCAACCAAATACTACATAAAACTATGAGGAAGCAGTCATTAATCTATACCATATATAAATCTTCATCGCATAATACTTATTATGTACATGTCCTTTCTGAAATTGGTAATGGACAGCATGAAGCATCAAAACTCTTGTAATAAATTCAATGAAACCAATTTTGGAGTTAAATGATTCTTCAATAATACTTATCTGAACAGTGAATACTACCACTGTCTTGCAAATCCAGCTCTCCCAGGCTAAAAACTTGTGCTACTGATGCTAGAAGTTATCTGCCCACATAGGTGTCAGAGTGATCTCCCCTTGATACAGGGATTGTTGAAAATCCTGTAAATACTTGTTACTACTGTAGCAGAATGTATGCTCTCTTAGAAGGATGTAACTACAGGGAGGCTGGGATGGTGTTTCCATTCTGAGATCTGGTAAGTATTATCAAAAACATATTTGATTACATAACTTGGCTTCTTCTTCAAATGTATCACCCAATCATAATAAGAACAGGTAAGTGATGGGACAAGTAAAAGGGACCCTGACCACGATCCCACAACTTGTACAATGTCAGCAACTTTGCTTGAGGGGGCGCTCACCGGTTATTATGTACTTTTGAGAGAGTGATGTATGTATGGTGAAGTTGTTTGCATTTAAAACATGCACTGTGGAGAGAATGTTGGCATACCTCTATGCTACTTTGATGTAATGTGGCTGACATTTCTTTGGATATTGTACTTTTGGAAATTGTAAATGAT